>UESW01005028.1:366677-565971 GCA_900491605.1 Calamus simplicifolius
CTACCGAGGTCTGTAAGGAGATGCTGTGGATGAAAGAATTCTTACATGAATTGGGATTGAAACAGAAAAATTATGTGGTACATTGTGACAGCCAGAGCGCCATCCACTTGTGCAAGAACCCAACTTTTCATTTCAAGTCAAAGCATATAGATGTGAGATACCACTGGATTCGAAATGTGTTTGAAGAGAAGCAGTTACAGCTTCAGAAAATTCACACAGATGAAAATGGGGCAGACATGTTGACAAAGACCTTATCAAAAGAAAGGCAAGAGATATGCCGACAGCTGGTCGGCATGATTTCACACTAAGGAAGCATGAGACAGCCTCCCTTATGGGCTGAAGGGGGAGGTTGTTGGGCCCATGGCCCACTTATTCAGCCCATTAGGGCAAAAGGGAGCGCTACTCCTTTTTCCACCAGGGTTTGTTCTCTCTCTTTTATAAAAGGAGTAGCCGCCTTCCTTTTTTGGTTTTCTCTTTTTTAAGGAGCAGCCGTCTGAAAAAAAGAGGAGAAGCATGTAGCAGGTATTTCTTTTTTCTAGGAGCATGGATTGCTAGGGGAAGAGAAGGAAGGGCTGCTGCTTGGTGCTTAACTACGTGGGAGGACTTCCACTCCAGGAATCACGTGAAGGTGCTGCAGAAGAAAAACAGAAGAAGAAGAAGAGAAGGGAAGAAAATAAGGAGGTAACGCAGGAGACCGTATTTTTCGGTGATGTAATCCTTATATCCCTATTATTCTCTTGTGATTGTTTCTCAAGTTCTGGCAAGGGACTTTGAGACTTGGATATTTATTATTTTATAGTGGATCTTCTTCTCTGGCTTGCCCGTGGTTTTTTTCCTTTATCTTGAAGGGATTTTCCACGTAAATCTTGGTGTTTCTGTGATTGTGTGGTTTGCGCATTTTTATTTATTATTCCGCTGCGTATTACGGTCTGCTAGTATTTGCTCGTACACGGATTCTTTCCCATCATCTATTGAAAAAATGATTTATAGTATTTTCATTTTTAACATTCAAAAGCTAACTTAAAAATAAGGTAACCTCAATTTGATTAGCTCTATAGGCAACTTAAGTGTGCAATCAAACTCAATCCCAATCCCATTTAAGATATGTTCTTAAGAAAAGGAAGTCTCCTTAAGTCCATATAGATCCATCTTTGTCCTTGCTTGCTCCCATGCAACATTTAGATTGCACTAAATTGGATTGGTTTTAATTCATAAAAAGTTATATATAGAGAGAAGCCTAAGAAAATAAGGAAGGAAAATAATAAATATTCAAATAATGTCACCATTCCTAAGAAATACGCCAAGTGATGCAATCAGAAAATTTTCAAAGGTCTTCATTTTTTAAGAGAGAAAAAATCTTTCCTTTTCAATGCAAAATAACATAATTTTCTTTTATAGCCACTTCAATTAACTTTTTCCTTTTATTGTGTCTAACAGGATTATTCTTTGCATAAACTTAGTTATCAAAGTAGATTTTATTTTTCTAGGAAGAAGACAGAAGTAATGGTTGATCCATCCAACTACCCATCACCATGATTAGATTTTTTTTTTTTTTTATATATATCACCATGGCGAAATGTAAAAACCAGTGATTACCATATGTTGAGGTCTGCATATAAAATAAGTAATAAAATGAACGATGAATAAATATGTATGCACTTGTGTTGGCATCATATATATTTTAGGCTTTTAGTTTGAAGAAGGTAACAGAATAAGGTGCTATCTATTATATCAAAAATCATTTCTTTTAGAGTCAAAAGAAAGTTATCAGAACCATTAGTTATGTATCATTCCTTTTAGTCAATATGACAATTTTTTTAAACAATAAAACTCATGAGATAATCATGTCTTTAGCCAATTAGACCAAAAGCAAAAGAGTTGTAACTGAGCCAGCGTATAGGTTAGAATTCAATCATTAATTCAGCATGCAAAAAGGCTATTTCAATGGTCACCTTAACCAAAAGAAAAGATCATGAGCGGTTATAGAAACCCAAATGTGATTACATTACTCCAAAAAGGTTACAAAATCCTCAATTAGTTGCTAAAATAAGTATGATGAGAGTTTCAATAGTTAGTTCTTTTATGATTGTTAAGTTAAAGCTTAAATAGGAAGCCACACTATAAGAAAATACTGGGATAGCGACGCAAATTTAGCGACACATCTTTGCATCGCTAAATTGCGACCAAATTGCGACGCCTTAGCGACAACAAAAAATAGTGACGTATTCAGCGATGCATAGCTCAAAAATTTAAAAATATTAAATTTTAATTTAGCGACGCACTATAAAAATATTAAATTTTAATTTAGCAGCGCACATAGTGCGTCGCTATTTTAAGAGAAATTAATATTTATAAAATAAAATTAGGAAATAAAAATATTGTGATGCATTTCATTGCATCGCAATAATTTTTAAAAAAATTAATTATGTTAAATAGCGACGCATTAGCGATGCAATAAACTAGAAAATTAAAAAATAATTTTTAATTTCGCGATGCAAGTATTGCGTCACAATTTTTTTAGAAAAATAAAACATTGCAATGCAACAAGTTGCGTCGCAATTATTTTAAGAAAAATTAATTTTTATAAACTATAATTATGAAATAAAAATATTGCGACGCAACTCAGTGCGTCACCATTTTAAAAAAAAAATTATGTTAAATAGCGACGCATTAGCGATGCAATAAACTAGGAAATTAAAAAAAATTAATTTTTAATTTAGCGATGCAAAAGATGTATCGCAATGTTTTAAAAAAAATTAAATTTTATAAAATATAATTAAAAGATAAAAAAATAAAAATAAAACATTGCGACGCAATGAAATGCGTCACAATTGTTTTATATTTTGTTACAAATCAATTCGGCGAATCATGGCTTGATCGATCGCAATCGTGGATCGCGATCGGATTGATCAAATCATCGATCGATCGGGATCATGGCTTATCGATCGATCGCAATCGCGTTGGATCGTCGCCGATCGGATTGATGCAACGTCAGATCGATCGTCCGACCGGGATGGCTTGGATCGATGCAACCGTTGGATCGTCGCCGATCGGATTGATCGCAACGGTTAGATCGATCGTCGGCGATCGGGATCGTGGCTTGGATCGATCGCAACCGTCGGATCGTCGCTGATCGGATTGATCGCGAACGATCGTCCGATCGCAATCGGATCGTCGGTGACCGGATCGATTGCGGCTTGGATCGATCGCAACCGTCGATCGTCGCCGATCGGATTGATTGCAACGGTCCGAGATCGATCATCGGTGACCGGGATCATGGCTTGGATCGATCGCAAGCATCGGATCGTCGCCGATCGGATTGATCGCAACGGTCCGAGATCGATCGTCGGCGACCGGGATCGTGGCTTGGATCGATCACCATCGGATCGTCACCGATCGGATTGATGCAACGGTCCGAGATCGATCGTCGGCGACCGGGATCGTGGCTTGGATCGATCGCACCGTCGGATCGTCGCCGATCGATTGATCGCAACGGTCCGAGATCGATCGTCGGCGCAGGATCGTGGCTTGGATCGATCGCATGCCATCGGATGGATTGATTGCAACGGTCCGAGATCGATCGTCGGCGACGATCGCTTGGATCGATCGCAACCGTCGGATCGTCGCCGATCGGATTGATCGCAACGGTCCAAGATCGATCGTCGACGACCGGGATCATGGCTTGAATCGATCGCAAGCGTTGGATCATCGCCGATCGGATTGATCGCAACGGTCCGAGATCGATCGTCAGTGATCGGGATGTGGCTTGGATCGATCGCATGCCATCGGATCGTCGCCGATCGAATTGATCGCAACGGTCCGAGATCGATCGTCGGCGACCGGGATCGTGGCTTGGATCGATCGCAATGCCGTCGGATCGTCGCCGATCGGATTGATCGCAACGGTCCGAGATCGATCGTCGGCGACCGGGATCGTGGCTTGGATCGATCGCATGCCGTCGGATCGTCGCCGATCAATTGATCGCAATGGTCCAAGATCGATCGTCGGCGACAGGGATCGTAGCTTGGATCGATCACAATCGTCAGATCGTCGCCGATCGAATTGATCGCAATGGTCCGAGATCAATCGTCGGTGACCAGGATCGTGGCTTGGATCGATCGCATGTCGTTGGATCGTCACCGATCGGATTGATCGCAACGGTCCGAGATCGATCGTCGGCGATCGGGATCGTGGCTTGGATCTATCGCAACCGTCGGATCGTCGCCGATCGGATTGATGCAATGGTCCGAGATCGATCGTCGGCGACCGGGATCGTGGCTTGGATCGATTGCATGCCATCGGATCATCACCGATCGGATTGATCGCAAAGGTCCGAGATCGATCGTCGGCGATCGGATCGTGGCTTGGATCGATCGCAACCGTCGGATCATCGCCGATCAGATTGATCGCAACGGTCCGAAGATCGATCGTCGCGACCGGGATCGTGGCTTGGATTGATCGCATGCCGTCGGATCGTCGCCGATCGGATTGATCGCAAAAGTCCAAGATCGATCGTCGGCGACCGGGATCGTGGCTTGGATCGATCGCATGTGGTCGGATCATCGCCGATCGGATTGATCGCAACGGTCGAGATCGATCGTCGCGACCGGGATCATGGCTTGGATCAATCGCATGTCGTTGGATCGTCGCCAATCCGATTGATCGCAAGGTCGAGATCGATCGTCGGCGACCGGGATCGTAGCTTGGATTGATCGCAACCATCGAATCGTCGATCGGATTGATCACACGGTCCGAGATCGATCGTCGGCGACCGGGATCGTGGCTTGGATCGATCGCATGCCGTCGGATCGTCGCCGATCGAATTGATCGCAAAGGTCCGAGATCGATCGTCGGCAACCGGGATCGTGGCTTGGATCGATCGCAACCGTCGGATCGTCGCCGATCGGATTGATCGCAACGGTCCGAGATCGATCGTCAGCGACCGGGATCGTAGCTTGGATCAATCGCATGCTGTCGGATCATCGCCGATCGGATTGATCGCAATGGTTCGAGATCGATTGGATTGATAGCAAGTATTGCCTTGCAAATTTTTTAAAAAATTAAGTATTATAAAAAATATTAACAATAAAACATTGCGATGCAACCATGTGTGTCGCAATTTTTTCTAAAAAATTTAATTTTATAAAATATAAATATGAATAAAAATATTGTGATGCCAATCAGTGAATCATAATTTTTTTAATAATAATTATGTTAAATAGCGACGCATTAGCAATGCAATAAGCCAGATAATTAAAAAATAATAATTTTTAATTTCACGATGCGCGTATTGCATCGCAATTTTTTTTAAAAAATAAGTGTTATAAAAATTATTAAAAATAAAACATTGCAACGCAACCAGGTGCGTCGCAATTGTTTTTAAAAAAAAATTAATTCTATAAATATAATTATGAATAAAAATATTACGATGCTAATCGGTGCATTGCAATATTTTTAAAATAATAAATTATATTAAATAGTGACGCCTTAGCGATGCAATAAATCATATAATTAAAAATAATAATTTTTAATTTCGCGACCCGCGTATTGCGTCGTAATTTTTTTAAAAATAAGTGTTATAAAATTATTAAAAACAAAACATTGCTACGCAACCATGTGCATCGCAATTGTTTTTAGAAAAATTTAATTTTATAGATAATTATGAAATAAAATATTAAGACGCCAATCTGTGTCGCAATTTTTTAAATAATAAATTATGTTAACTAGCGATGCATTAGCGACGCAATAAGCTAAAAATTAAAAAAATAATTTTTTATTTAGCGACTATTGCGTCGCAATTGTTTAAAAAAATTAAGTGTTATAAAAAATATTAAAAATAAAACATTGCGATGCAAATATATGCATCGTAATTATTTTAGAAAATTAATTCATTATAAATATAATTATGAAAAAAATATTGTGACGCATTAGCGATGCATTTTTTGAAAAATAAAAAAAAATTCCTGCCGGTCATTGCTGCCAAAAGTGACTCATTAGTGACGCAATTATTTGCGTCGCTAAGTTTCACAGAAAATAAAAAAAGCCGATATAGTGACGTATTAGCGATGCATAATTGCGTCGCTAATCTATATTAAATTTTTAAAAAAAGTAGCGAGGGATTAGCGACACAAAATTGCATCGCTAATCCCTAATATAATCTGAGTCGCGCCCCCCCCCCCATGGCCTCTTCTTCTTCCTCTTCGTGCCCTAACCGCCGTCTCCTCCTTCGGCTCCCCCCGCCCCCTCCCCGGCGCTACGAACCCACCGGCGGCGGCCCCCCCGGCGCAAGGAACCCCTGGCGGCGTCCCCCTTCTAGCGAGGTAAGCTCGCGTTTAAAAAAAAAGCTCATCCCCCACCACTGAGGCCACGGCCACGGCGGCAGCCATGGCCGTCGTTTCAGGCCACGGCCGCGGCCGTGGCCGGCGGTGGCCTGGCCACCATGGTCAGGCTACCGTTTTTTTTAAAAAAAAATTATAGGGGTGGGGTTTTTCCCCCACCCTTGAGACCACGGCCACGACCGCAGCCGTGGCCGTCGTCTCCGGCCACAACCACAGTGGCCAGGCCACCATTTTTTTAAAAAAATTTGAATGGGTGGGGTTTTTCCCCCACCCCTGAGCCCAAGGCCACAGCGGCGGCTGTGGCTAGCGGTGGCCTGGCCACGGTGGCCAGGCCACCGTTAAAAAAAAAAAAATTTGAAGGGGTGGGGTTTTTCCCCCACCCCTGAGCCCACGGCCACGGCGGCGGCCATGGCCGTCATCTCAGGCCACGGCCGTGGCCGTGGCCGGCGGTGGCCTGGCCATGGTGGCCAGGTCACTGTTTTTTTTTTAAAAAAAGTATCGGCCTAGGGTGGGGTTTTTCCCCCACCCTAAGGCCACGGCCACGGCGGCGGCTGTGGCTGGCGGTGGCTTGGCCACGTGGCCAGGCCACCGTTTAGAAAAAAAAAGTGTGGGTGAGGTTTTTCTCCCACCCCTGAGGCCACGACCACTGTTTAAAAAAAAATGTAGGGGTGGGGTTTTTCCCCCACCCTTGAGGCCATGGTGACGGCCGTGGCCGGCGGTGGCCTGGCTATCGCTAGCCACCATTTAAAAAAAAAAAGTGTGGGTGGGGTTTTTCCCCCACTGTGGCCAGGCCACAGTTTTTTTTAAAAAATAAGGGCCGGGGTGGGATTTTTTTCCCCACCCCTACCATTTTCGGCCACGGCCGCAGCCGTGACCATGGTCTCAGGGGGTGCGGTTTTTTTTTCATTCATTATGATTTTTTTATTTAAGTTATTTATGTTTAGAAACTCAATTTTACATGAAAAATTAGAGAAATTTGCATGTAATCTATAATCTTGTAATGCATAATTTGATATTTGCATAATATTTGATATATTTAAAATTTATATATTTAGATTTATAAATGTCTTGTGTTATCGAATCTATTTATTTTTTGAAATATTTTTCATGATATATTATTATTAGAATGCTTATCATGTAATTTATATGGTTTTAATAGTTTAGATGATTAAATTTTTAATGAATTTATATTTCTTTATTACTTGTTATATTTTGGCTTAGCAAATTTTAAATTATTAGTTCTTAAATATTGTCACAATCATTTTCTTAGAAAATTAGAAAAAATTTAGAGGAGTTAAAAATAATGTGCGGAATAAGGCAAGGGTTGAAGGTTCTATATGTAATGCACACTTGGTTGGAGAAGTTTCAGCTTTTGCCTCGCATTACTTTGAGGGTCACGTTCATACGAGGACCCGCAATCTTGATCGTAACGATGACATATGTGGACGAAGGAGAATCTATTGACGGTAGAATATATTTAAAAGTATCGGCTGTGCATTTGGGAGGCAGAAGTCAAGACAATTAAGTGATGTGGAGTACAATGCAGCACATTATTACATCCTAATGAACTATAGAGAAGTCGACCCATACATTGAGTAAGTATATGTACACTTCATTAATTGCTTAATTAGAACTTCTACTTAAAATTGTAAAATACCATACTATTTAATTGCTAACATAAGTTTTAATTGTTATAATCCCTTAAGGATGTATTGTGATAGACAACGACAGATGGATCCCAGCATCAGTCAACTTGCCATTGGGCAGAAGTTAGAAACGGAGTTCGCTTATTGGTTTTATGAATTTGTGAGTACTATTACTCAATCAATTACAATAATGGCTTTTATTTTTCGAATTGATTGTGAATAGCTTATTAATTTATAGGTAAACGGTCCATGACAATATTTTCATTAAATGTCTGGCGCAGTGGCCATTGAAGACCGTAACTACCTATACTGGCTATTTTGTTAATAGATACAAATTTCAAATTGAATGATTAGCATCTTCAAGAGGGATGCAGAATTGGGGCGTATGTGTTAAAGGAGAAAGTGCTGGAGCAAATATGCAGGATTATTACGAAAGTTAGAAGAGGTGGTCGAAGTTGAATATCCCGGTTGGCCTATGAAATGAACTGTATTGTTTCGTTGTGATTGGTTTGATCCGACAATTCATGTCGGTAAAAGGGTTCATAACGACTACAATCTAGTTGAAGTAAACCATCGACGAATATTGCAGAAATATGAACCATTCATTCTTGCATCCCAAGCTCAGCAAGTGTTTTACTGCGGATATCCAAGTTTGCGCAACGACAAGTGAGATTGGTGGGCTGTTTCTCAAATCATTCCACGTTTAACAATCATATTATATGAGAGTTCATCAAGTCAATCAACTGAGTGCCCTACATTTCAAGAGGATGAGATGGAAATGCATGCAATGAGGACGACATAAGGGCTCCTGAAACATTACTTAGAGATCCAAATGGTGATGTCCAAGAAATTGAGGATGCAAATGTTTGGTTTCCTTCTGATGATAATGAAACCGAATCACAGTCCGATACGACATCGGATGTAGAACCAACATTTCACGAAATAAATGACACTGATTAAAGATATAGGTTCATTCAATTTCGATTTATTTTTATTAGTGTTAATTTTTGTATGTTTATTAATTATTCGTAATTATATTACATTGCGTTAATCTTTAGTATTTACAGTATGACGGACCGAGGTAGATTTACCCTATCAGACATAGCCCTGTTGCATCACATCCCACTACCAGCCCTGACGCATGGACTTCCGCCTCTCCAGGCGTTGACGCTCATCCAGTATTTTCCTCTACCCATCGGCACAGACCTCTGAGAGTTCTTCTTTGGTCGGTCACACCGTACTTCGATTGGATGCCGATGGCTGTAAGTATATACTAATTATAACTATATGTTTATGTTTTTAAGTTAATTACTTATTTTACTTAGTTTTTTTAATAGCTTTATTGAGCAGTATACTGTATCGAGCCAGATCAGCTCTATATTACAGAGCCGTGCTTATCCCAGTGGCTACGATTGGCACCATGTATCAGCGGCTACGAGGGAGTTTTATTTTTCAGAGTTTCAGTCAAACTTTTAAATACATTTTATAACTGATATAAAATTTTCTAATCTTAATATATTATGAAACTAACTATTTATTTCAATGCAAAAAAAGTTTACATGGGACCCTACCATCCATGATGCCATTAGGGCAGCATGGAATGCTCTTGCGACACGCCGATACTCTGACATGCTTTATCGTTGGAGGAGTTCGGGTGACCGTCCAGGGCATGTGCCAGAGGATATTTAGGCCAACTGGTAGTAGGCGTGGCAGTCTGAGGCATGGATCAGGAGGTCCGCATCAGCCAGCACGAACCGTCGATCTAAGAAGGGCGATCATGGCACGGGCCTCTCCTGTCACACAGCGGGTTCCATTTCTATTCAGGAGCACAGGCGCCGTATGGTAAGATAACATAAACAATTTAAATACTAATTTAGTCATTTACAAATACTTGCATTTATATTCTTTCTTCTGCTTTTGTAGTCCGATCAGGAGGGCAGAGATCCTGGTGAGTTTCATCTATTCAGGGCGACACACACCAGAAAGGACGGTTCCTGGGTCGATACACGATCATGGAAGGTTGGGGTAAGAAATTAGATTTATATTTTATTTGTTTAATTTATAATATTTTATTCAGCTTTATATATTAATTCATTTATCATTTATTTTATAACTCAAAGGCACGAGTCAAGGAGCTTCAGTCTCAGGCTTTGCAGGTCGACTCCACTGATGGGGGGCCGCTCGTCGAACTCTCACCAGAGGAGAGTTGACGTGTGTTTTAGAGGCTTTTAGTGCCCAGCCGCGAGACCGTAGGGTCTATGCTTTGGGCACCAGAGCCACTATAAGAAAAAATAAATTTAACGACGGATTTTTCCGTAGCTAAAAGTATGAATTCCATCGCTAATCTTATATAGCGACGGAATTGCGACAGATAAAATTCGTCTCAGAAATGCTCCTCGCAAACAGTTAGCGACGGAATTGAAATCCGTCGCTAAAATTAGCGACCGAATTAGCGACGGAATAATTTCCATTACTAATTAGCGAGGGATATAATTCCGTTGCTAATTAGCAACTGATTAGCGACGGATTTATCATCCGTTTCTAATTAGTGAGGGATAAAAATCCATCGCTAATTAGCGACGAAATAGCGACGGATTTGTCATCCATTTGTTAATTAGCGAGGGATATAATTCCGTTACTAAGTAGCGATGGATTTGTCATCCGTAGCTAATTAGCGATGGATTAGCGACGGATTTGTTATCCATCACTAATTATCGTTAATATTTTTAATAATTTATTATTTTTATTTTATTTTATTTTTGTAAATTTAAAATTAATTTATTGAAATACAAATATAATACCAAAAAGAAGTCATGAAATATATTAAAATATATTACAAACAATTTTTTAACAATAAACTTCAAAACATGATTAATATCCAAAAATTCAGTAATCAAAATGGTTCTACATGCTATCAGAATGAGGTGAATCTCTCGGTAGAGCTGGAGCGAAATATGGTCAGAACGAGTAAGTTCTGCTATCAGCTGTCGCATCTCGAGTCGAAATTCTTCTCGCATCTGCTGTCTTTGTGTCTCCAGCATAATCTGAACATCCTCCTGCATTTCTTGTTTAATAGTAGCACGCAACTGCTCTATAGTAATATCCCGTGATGTGCTAGTGGAATGAAAGGAGGAGGTACCAGCGTAGAAATGTGATGCCTTGGTGCCTATCCCGTATACACGTTGTTTTTTCTGGCCACCAGCTGCTTCTAAAAATATCTGCCTCAAATCTGGCTCACATGGCTCATTGGATCCCTCCACTGGCTGAGATGCAGTCTCTCTAAGGGCCTGCACTCGATCCTACAATACAATTTAAGTATAAAAAAATAAAAATTACATGAGATTAATCGAAAAAGCAAAAAAACAAATTTTTAAATATGAAAAATTATTAAGTTTGGTAAATACTTACTGCGACAGCCTTAGACCGCTGATCCACATACTCAATTCCTGATGCAGTTTTTCTAGTGTGTGTAGCCTCAAAAAGTTCTATAGGATTTGGTTCACGTCCTAACTCTTTTGCCTGATCATAGAAAAAAAATAAAGAAAATATTAACTACAATATTACAAGCATATAATACACATGTAAATAAAAATAAAGACATTAACATACATTTATAACCTTAATATATTAATAAATAACAAATTCAAATGAATTTATCATGATCAATATACCATCCGTACGCTACGCTCCACCATGGATATAGAACCCCCTGTATGTCGTGAGGGACCTGAACCTGAGCCGCCCGTCTCACTAAGTCTGTTCTTTGAGGCAATAGTAGATCACTGCTTGAACTCAACAGTGGACCATTCTTTCTGCCAACTATCCCAAACATGTTCTGGAACTCGTGATGGTTTACTGCCAGATGCTCTCCACTTGCTCAAAGTGTCACTATAACGTGTAGCAGCCTGTTGTAACCATCTGCGCTTGATTATACTCTCAAGCTCTGGATCCCAAGTAAATTCTTTCTGAAACAAAAATAAATAAAAAACAATATATAAGACTAGGTGCAAGGCCCACTACATAATTAATACCCGTGCAAGTCCCACTACATAACCACATCAAACATAATTATCAACTTAAAATTGCTTCATCCGCATGGGTCCACATTAAAATATGGTGATTATGTGGTCTCAAAATGCTAAGTAGGGCACATATCCAGCAACAGTACTAGCTGCACAACATAAGCTGCTCAATAGTTCAAAATGGAGTTCATGCATAGAGACAAACATAATATACTAAGCAATTGTGTTCAAACAGTATTTAACATGTAACACTTCAATGCATGATAACAGCTTGAAGAAGCAATAGGTTTAAGTTTTCCAATTGGCGTGCCAGGTCTCATCCAATTGTGTTCAAAAATCCTAAGCGATGGTTACATGGACACCTTATCCTATCATGTCCATCATTTCTGGATGACTGCATGCAAATTCTATGAATTGTCTCATACCAGTCATGAACTCTGGATTCAAAAGGCCATCTTTCAACCGTTTATACATCCACTGACGATTTGGTCTCATTTTTATATATAATGAGAACTGAAACAGTGAACATATATAGATTAGTATTTTAAACTGAGTTTTCTAAATATGAAATAGTTAATATTTACATATATAACGACTAATTGGAATGGTAGCACAACTTGTCTCAATCCAAATTTCCAACAAATAAATAAAGAAACAAAAATCAACCGACTAGCTTATGAAATCAACTATCGACTCCACCATCCAACCTATTTAAAAAAAATCTTAACAAAATAGAGCAATAAAATAAAATAACAATAAAAGAAAGTAAAGAGAAGGAATTAAAAGTAAATAAGATCCAGAAAAGGAAAAAAATCATACCAAGGATCAGAGAGGTGGCGAAATCCTTCTGCAATCACTGGTGCTGCTACTCTTCCCTTTCTGGCTCCGAAAGATGAAAACTAAAGAGTGACACTCACACCCTAGCAGACAGCAAAATTGCATCAACATTCTCCAATTCAAATCAAAAGGAAAAAAGAAAAACTTTTAGAAAACTGACAGCCAGCTTTGTTAGAACTCTTTCGCTTTGTTAAACGATAACTTTTAGAAAACTGAGATAGATTATAAAATTTAGAATGTCTGTTTTGCAACTTTATATGTCACAATGCAGTCAATGTTCAGTTCCTTGAGGTATATGTTCCTTTTATTTGAAGTATTTTTACCTATAGAATTTTAATAGGCCAAAGCAATCTAACTTATCTACCTATTTAGGGAATGGAGTTAAGATAAAAAAAATGAAGGATTCACCTCTGTATAAGCACATTGACCCTGTTTTGATTAGTGAAGTATATTAGATCGGAGATTAGACATGCAAATAATAGTAGCTAGAAGGAACAATAGAACTAAGAGGTAACAAAAGAACTTACGGACTTGAGCTCAAGTTGCTGCCAATGTCAAGTGCATGACAACATGCATTTTGTTTTTCTTGATCGATTATCTCATCCTCATTGTGCAGTTGTGGCACAGGCTGTTGCAAGGTAGATCAAATTCTGACATTTTTTGCTTCTTGCAGAAACGTGGTCGAGATGAAGCTGATGAGATTAGAAGAGACCCAATAGATATGCTAAGAGAAGTTGGAGAAGTGGGCAAGGGGTTTGTGAAGAGTGTGCATCTTCTCAAGGCTCCAAGGCTCCGGAGCTAATCTTATATTCTTCCCACAATAGTGGTTTATATTATTTTGTTAGTTCCTGTGCATTGAGAGAGCCAGACATGCTTCAGGGAGGTATCTATTTGGTTGGTGAAGAGTGCCAATATCACAAAGCTTGAAGCGGTCCGAATTTAATCTTGCAATCATTCCCATGATGGGATCCCTATTTTGCTTGTCATATCTAGTATTTGTTGTGTAATGTGATTGTATGTATATCTCATTGATCAAGGGTATAATAAATACCAAAAATCCTTTTTAACCCAAACAATTGGCAAGTTATGAGTTTGTAGTTGTATCCTTAACTGGAGCTGGTCTTAAATTAGTTTACTGAATGCTCACATTTGATGCATGTGTAGAAATTAATGCTGACTTATTACCCCATCTAAACCTCAAAACCTGATGTGTGAGTAGGTGACCCAGTGATTTTACCAGTTTATTTCTATGTTCGTTTTATTATGAACTGTGGTAAATAAATGATCTAGAAATTGAACTTGCTTGAACTTCTTGTGATTAAAGCTTGCATCCTCTGTTTGCAGTTGGCTCAGTGTAATGCTGCAGGGGTATTGTATCTGGCACAAGGGTGCTTCGCTTAAAGCTGTGTGCGTATGGATATTTAACTTCTGATGCTAGATTTAAACATGATTATAACTGCAGCAGACTACAGACAGGTCAAAGATGTTTCCTAGATTAGATGGTCAATATTTTCTCATAAAAAGGGTCAGTGCCACTTTGCCAGTGCCTCTGTGCAAGATTATGTGATTTTGTTCTCATGGCTTTACATGAGGATTATACATGAAGGGTGAGCTGCAGTGAGCTTTTCTACTTGTGACCAGTATTTGGGTGCTGGAGCTGTTCGCTTGATCAACACAAAACCAAGCTGTGCTCTTAATAAAAACTTATTCTTCCAAGATCGCCCTAGGATACTTGGGATTTGATATGCTAATCAACCAAATGATCGCCCTAGGAGATTTGTTCAGGAAATCAATCCAGGATTGTTTAATAACATAACAAGTAGTTCTTGCGCCGACCCTCTTCCATCCTTTTTTTAAGGCATTTCTACAAACACTGGAAAGCCAAGATTTCTACAACACAAAGAACCAAGCCAATAGAAAATAAGAACATGAGAATGGAAGTTTACCAACCTTGAATCGGTGATCAGACCGAAGGAGGAAGGTTCAACCCTTCTACTAGGGTTGAGGGTTTCATCAAGGAGGGAGACGAGCCACCGATTTATTTATTCACCGAGCTTTGGAGGCGAGGATGACCGCGGTGCGATACATGGCGGAGAAGAGAAGGATTGGAGAGATGAGCGCAATGGATTGGAAGAGAGGCGAAAAATGGGGCTGGGTGGGAAGGGCGGTTTGAGGGGAAAGAACGAAAAAAAAAAACCCTAGCCGCCTGCGGAATGAGTTCTGGATGCGCGGGTAGAAAGAAAAAAAAATAAGAAAACTTAGGGAGTAAAAAAACTGGGGCTGGGTGGGAAGGCGGTTTGAGGGGAAAGAACGAAAAAAAAAAACCTAGCCGCCTGCGGAATGAGTTCTGGACGCGCGGGTAGAAAGAAAAAAAAATAAGAAAACTTAGGGAGTAAAAAAACTGTAGCGACGGAACGTTTTCGTCGCTACTGTTAAACACAGTTTAAAAAAAAATCTTAGCGACGGAAAACGTTTTCCGTCGCTACTATTTAAAACACAGTTTTAAAAAAAACCGTAGCCGCCTGCGGAATGAGTTCTGGACGCGAAACTTAGGGAGTAAAAAAACTGTAGCGACGGAACGTTTTCTGTCGCTACTGTTAAACACAGTTTAAAAAAAAATCTTAGCGACGGAAAACATTTTCCGTCGCTACTATTTAAAACACAGTTTAAAAAAAAATCTTAGCGATGGAAACGTTTCCCGTCGCTACTATTTAAAACACAGTTTAAAAAAAAACCGTAGCGACGGAAAATATTTTCCGTCGCTACTGTTCAAAACGCAGTTTAAAAAAAACCATAGCGACGGAAAACGTTTTCCGTCGCTACTGTTCAAAATGCATTTTAGAAAAAATATAAACATAGCAACGGCAAATTTCCGAAGCTACTATTCTAGTTTTTAAAAAATATAGCAACGGAATTTTTTCGTCGCTACTATTTTGAAATAAGAGTTTAAAAAATTATAGACGGAATATTTCCGTCGCTAAAATAGCAACAGAAATTTTCGTCGCTAGAAGAGATAAAAAATTGATCTAACAAATAGCGATGGAAAAAATCCGTCGCGAAGTTTAGCGACGGATATATTCCATCGCTAATTTGATGCTAAAATATTTTGTTAGCGACGGAAATTGTTCGTCGCTAAAAAAATATTTTTTTATTATTTTCACTCACGGATCCGTCGCTGATCCGAAGCTATTTGCTACGAATGGAGATCCGTCGCTACAATCCGTCGCTATTATTGGCGATGAAAATTTTCTCTCGCTAATTTGATGCTAAAATTTTTTTTAGTGACGGAAACTGTCCGTCGCTAAAATAATAATTTTTTATTATTTTTACTCGCTGATCCGTCGCTATTCTGAAGCTATTTGCTACGAATGTAGATCCGTCGCTAAGTTTCGTCGCTATTTTGTTCTTCTCTTGTAGTGAGCTTCCAGATATTTTTCCCATCAGGGCTCCAGTTCGCATGGTTCTGGCGATATTCCTCCTGAGCAGATAGACGACATCCGAAGATCTATCAAGGAGGAAGTTCGCCAGGAGGTTCGGGAGGAGCTTGCAGAGATGAGAGACAGATGCGTCAGATGCATGATTTAGTTCATCTCGTGTCGCAGGGTTCAGTCCAACCTCCGTAGCCTCCATAGCCGCCTGCAGATACATGATGTATTTTTTTCACTACTTAATATTTTTTATTTTTCTTTTTTGTATATGAAAATTTTAAATAATTAATAAAATAAATTTTATCGATTTTAAAAATTTTGTAATGATTTTTTTGGTCAATTGTATTAGCAATTACATTGTATTAGCAAGTTTATTTATATTATTTATTTCTTTTAAATAAATAAATTAATTTACTTTAAAAATTAAAAATAAATTTACTTTATTTTTAAAAAAATAAATTAATTAATTAGCGATGCTATTTTTATCGCAATTAATTTTAAAATATAAATTATGTTATTTTAATTTTTTTAAAAAATAAAATAATTAATTAGCGACGCAATTGCTACAAGATTTTCCATCATAAATATTTTTTAAAATTTTATTTTTAAAGTAGCGATGCATTTAGGGGCATCGCAATTATTTTTAAAAATTAAAAATTATTTTATTTTATTTTAAAAAAATAAATAAATTAATTAGTGATGCTATTTTCCGTCGCAATTAATTTAAAATATATTAACAATTATTTTATTTAATTTTTTTAAAAATAAATTAATTAATTAGCAACGCAATTACGATGATATTTTCTATCGTAAATATTTTTAAAAAATTTATTTTTAATGTAGCGATGCATTTATGGGTGTCGCAATATATTGCGACGCATTAGGGCGTCGCAGAGAGTCGCTGTTAAGCGACGCAATTGCGACAAATTGAAGTTGCGAGCGTTGCTATTGTTTAGCGACACATTAGGGATGATGCATTTGGGCGTCGCTATATTTAATTTTTCTTATAGTGCCACATGAAGGTTTCAAGTAGTTATTTCCTATGATTCCATTCAAGCAGAATAAATACTAGGAAAGAAGCGTCTGAAGCTCTCTCACAAGCACTTCTTTCTATAATTTAGTGCAAGATTATTCTCAGTGTGGCTGAGGGAATGCAATATATATATATATACACACATATACACACACAATAAAAACATGCAAATTATTTAGCATGCATAAAATTAATATCATCATATCAAATAAATTATTATATAATTTTTTTCTACATATAAAATATACCGAAGTGTTGAGGCCTCGAAGAAGCGGACGCACTTTACTATCGAATTCGAAGCTATAGAAGAAGAATCTCATGGTAGAGTTTACAGGCCAAGGTACATCATAAAATTACCTATAAAATAAAAATAAAACTAGAGTCTTCTTCACCTCTCTCATGATCGGTATCAAATGGATTGGTATATACAAGAAAGTAGGAGAAAGAGAGAAACTTTTCTTTTGTTATGTTACGCTCTTTAAAAGTCTACCTTATACCCTATTTATAGATTTTAGGTGAACCAAAAAAATTATTTTATTTATTTATTTATTTTTGAATTGATTTAATCTAGATAACTTTTATTTTTTACAACCAAATTTGATCACATATGCATATTTTGAGTACAATCCTCTATACATGCATGCCAACCCCTTGAGCAAATCAAGAAAAAAGTTGCTCTTATTTATAACTAATTTATAAATAATATCTAAATTAAATATAATAATATCTAAATTATCAAATCTTATTTAATAATTCTTGATATTATTAATTTCAAATATCTAATATTAATTATAAATAATAAATCAAATTATTTATTTATTTATAATTTTTAATATTTTTAATAATCACATTATCAAAAAAATATCAAAAATTAAAATTTCTCTCCCTCCATTAATTCAAATGGGCAACATTTACAAAAGGAAAAAAAAAGTTCCCTTATGTAATGTCTCACAAAAACATTTATGTACCATCGTTCATACATCTTATTATATAAAAGATATGTCTAAACACATTTATTTTATCCAATAACTAATTTATTATATCAAAATAGATATCAAAAAAATAATCAATCAAATTAATATTTATCTTCATAATAAATACTTTATTATAAAGTTTTAATAAATATTTTATTTAAGAAAAATAAATAATTAATCACATTAATTATTCATTCCAAGGTTGCGTTTGGTACCAGATAATCTATCTAGATTATCGATAATTTAAAAGGGGCCCATCAGATAACTATGTTTGATATGTATTTTGAATGACAATCTATCTTGTAGTGATAATATGGATTACCTCCTCAAGAAGGGATGGTTATCCATATTATCATAGATATGATAATTTGATAAATTATTTTTTTTGACAATATTGCCCTTTCTTCCTTCGATTGCTCATCTTCCTCTACTGACCACGCTGAAACCTCCATGTCGAAGGTTCCGACCACACCCTCTTCCATGGAGTTGGACCACGGCTTTCCATCGCCTAGTGGCCCCACGGCCGTCTCCAGATATCGCAAAACTTTTTCGATCGATGGCCACTAGCATCCTCACTGGCTACTTCTTATATCATTTATAAATATATATTTTTTTAAACATTATCATTTATAAATATATTTATTTTAAAATCAAATATAATAATATAAAATTGTTTTTAATAAATTTCATTTAGGAATATTTTAAAATTTTGATGTTATATGATTGGTAATATGTTGTCATATCAAACACAGTAATCAATATTACTAGCATTATCTATGTATACCAAATACAGTAATCAACATTACTCGTAATCTATTTTTTAGGAAATTTACATTACCATTGAGGATTACCTAGCGATGCAATTAACCTAAGACGGTATAGGGACCATGAACCCATAATTTTAAGCTCCAATAAACTCAATTAAAATATTTAATTATTTATTCAGTTTATTAATCTCAAAATTATTTCATTCAAAAATTTGAGTCATATAATCATTACATGAATTAATTAGAGCCAGATGAAATAACCATTTTATCTTTTTAATTATCTCTTGTTCCTTAAGTACCATTGATTCACTAGTTAACAGTTAATTTATGATCAGATCATAAATTGCGCGCATAACCGTTTAGCTTCTTAATCAGCACTTAAGGAAACTAATTTTAAGCTTCTTTTTGGAAGCCATAGATTTATATTCTTAAAGCATATTCCCAGTATTGAGCCCAACATCAAATGAACTTGAATGAACAAATAAAAAAGATCCAGTAACACAATCAAGGATTAAATTGATTGATATCGATCTATTTGTAAAAATAATTTATTATGGATGGAGCAGTTCATGGTTGGACAGGTGGTAGCCTGAGGATTGTAGGCGTGGAGAGGGTGGGGAGAGGAAGCGTAAGTCTAGATCGTAAGGTGGTATCGATAACGATGCTAAACAACCAATGGAGTTTTTCAAATATCATATTTAATGCCTCTTATCTCTTGGTCATTCATATTAATGCAGCGAGAGGTCTTGTTTCATGGCCTCAATATTAGGTCAATATATAAGGGTGCACCCTTGTATGTTAGATGATATGACTGATCCCAGAGTCGTCAGAAGGTAACGGGGTCCACTGTCATTCCCCCACCTTCGGGACCCCCTCGGGGTTGGGGGGTGAGGCCATCGTTCCTTAACCCCGGGGCCCCCGCCGGTCTTGGGGTTCACTGTCATTCCCCCACCCCCGGGACCCCCTCGGGGTCGGGGGGTGGGGTCATCATTTCCTAACCCCGGGGCCCCCATCGGCCTCGGGGTTCACTGTCATTTCCCCACCCCCGGGACCCCCTCGGGGTCGGGGGGTGGGGCCATCATTTCTTAACCCCGGGGCCCCCACCGGCCTCGGGTTCAGTCATTTCCCCATCCCCGGGACCCCCTCGGGGTCGGGGGTGGGGCCATCATTTCTTAACCCCGGGGCCCCCACCGGCCTCGGGTTCACTGTCATTTCCCCACCCCCGGGACCCCCTCGGGGTTGGGGGGTGGGGCCATCATTTCTTAACCCCGGGGCCCCCACCGGCCTCGGGGTTCAGTCATTTCCCCATCCCCGGGACCCCCTCGGGGTCGGGGGGTGGGGCCATCATTTCTTAACCCCGGGGCCCCCACCGGCCTCGGGGTTCACTGTCATTTCCCCACCCCCGGGACCCCCTCGGGGTTGGGGGGTGGGGCCATCATTTCTTAACCCCGGGGCCCCCACCGGCCTCGGGGTTCAGTCATTTCCCCACCCCCGGGACCTCCTCGGGGTCGGGGGTGGGGCCATCATTTCTTAACCCCGGGGACCCCATCGGCCTCGGGGTTCACAGTCATTTCCCCACCCCCGGGACCCCCTCGGGGTCGGGGGATGGGGCCATCATTTCTTAACCCCAGGGCCCCCACCGGCCTCGGGGTTCACATCATTTCCCCACCCCCGGGACCCCCTCGGGGTTGGGGGGTGGGGCCATCACTTCTTAACCCCGGGGCCCCCACCGGACTCGGGGTTCACAGTCATTTCCCCACCCCCGGGACCCCCTCGGGGTCGGGGGGTGGGGCCATCATTTCTTAACCCCGGGGCCCCTACCAGCCTCTGGGTCCACTATCATCTCCCCGTTCCCGAGACCCCCTCGGGGTCAGGGGGCGGGACCGCTACCATAGAATTCCTCGAGATGTTCTAGCACTTCGCTCCTTTGAGACCCTCCCCGGTCTCAGTGGGGAAGCTGTCGGCGATAGGCATGCAACTTAGCCGTCGAGGGGGACGACAGCCACAGGCCGCATGGTACTTCCACGTGATTCTCAGTACGTCCGTGATTGCACCCCGTTACGGAGGGCCGTGCCTCATAAATGGCATATGGGGCATTGCATGTCCCTGTACATGGCCATACCTCACTGCGGCGTACGGCACGCTACTGCTTGCAACTGTGCTTGGTCCCATCAGCTGGCGGCGCGCACCGCATGCCTTCGCAGCCGCTGGACACGTAAAATATCATATCCACGAAGGGTACGGGGATGTCTCCGGCACGTATGGCTATAGTACGAGGGCAATCTCCTCAGATTGTAGGATAAGGTATTCAGGCCAATATAAGGACGGGAGCTAGCGCGGTAAGTGGGATCTGAACTCTGGTTTTTCTGAGCTTTCTTCCTCCCAGCAAAAACCCTAACCGCCTCAGCTCCTCTTCGCTGGAGCGGTTCCTTATCTAAACCCAAGCCACTAACTTGATCGTCGGAGGGTCCCCACCGGTGCCACCGGTCCCCGGGGACTTTTCTTGCAGGATTTCTAGGAGCGAGACGTCTGTTTTCCCCGACGTTCGAAGAAGGTGACTTGGCGTCATCAGATTGGTGCGCCAGGTAAGGGGGTGCAAGAAAGACATCAAACCAGCTGCCTTCTTCTTTCTCCTGCCTTTAAGACTTTGAAGCCATGGTGACTACTCGAACGAAGGGAGTTTCAACCGGTCGTGCTGGGGGGCAGCACTGCGGGGCTGGTCCACCCGCGGAAGCCCCCCGGCTCTCACATCCATCTATCCAGAGCCTCCGAATCTCCAGGGGGCAGGGCCTTCTGCTCGTCAAAGGACGCCCCCGCGCCTGCTTCGCAGCGGCTCCAGGAGGATCGACTCGCAGCCTTGGCCACGCAGGTCCAGTCGTTGACTGCAATGGTTCAAGGTCTGCAGCACCAGCAGGCGGCCTTGCAGCAGCCGGAGCCGAACCCGTCCGTCCCAGGGGTGGTGCAGCCTAGCCAGCACTCCACCGCCGGAGGTCGCCCGTTCCTGCAGATCATCACAGCCGATACCCGGCCAAGCCACATCCCCGCGAAGCATCCAAAAGGCCCCGGTCTCCCTCTCGCCACGCCAGCGTCTCTCCTAAGCGGCGGCACGGAAAGGAGGCGGAGCGCACGCGCCGGCATCGCCGCCCCCGCTCTTCTTCTGAGTCTTCAGGGGAGGGCTCCTTTTATGGCCGGATGCCTCGTCGAGCTGAGCGTCGACTCGAGGAGTGCAACCAGAAGCTGGAGGAGCTCAGCCGTCGGATCACTCACCTGCCGGAGACTGATTATGACAGTCGGCCTCCTCTGTCTCGCCGCATCATGGAAGAGCCATCTCCACCAGATTTCGCCTTCCTAACTGGACTCTTACGACGGGACCACGGACCCCCTAGACCATTTGGAGAGCTATAAGGTACTCATGCAAGTTCAGGGGGCCACTGACTCGCTCATGTGTGTTGCTTTCCCGGCTACCCTGAAAAAAGCTGCCCGGGCTTGGTATTCACGTCTGCCGCCACGAAGCATCGACTCCTTCCGCCAGTTGGAGAGGGCTTTTCTGGCCCACTTTGACGCCTGCCGGAAGATTCCAAGGGTGGCAGACAGCCTGTTTGCCGTGCAGCAGAAGAACGGCGAACCCCTATGGGACTACGTTGCCCGGTTCAAGGAGGCTGCCTTGGAAGTCTACAACCTGGAGGACTCGGTGGCAACCCTGGCTTTAAAGCGGGGGCTTCGCCCTTCCCGCTTCGCATATTCTCTTGACAAGAAGCCGCCGGGCTCCTACTCCAAACTTTTGATCCGCGCCCAAAAGTACATCCGGGCGGACGAAGCTGACTTTTCCCGGCGTGAAGCCGGCGGGAGTATACCCGGAAGCCAACCCAGCCAGAACCTGCGGAAGCCCGCCCCAGGAGGCCCGAGCCTCCTCGCCGACCAGACAACCGTCCTCGACCTCCTGCATCGAGAGACGGGCCTTACACCCCGCTGCTTGCTCCAATATCCCAGATCCTGCTCGAGATCGAAGGGGAGCCTTATCTACAACGCCCTCCTCCTATCAACCCGAAGATCCCCAGGAACAAAAACCTCTACTGCCGTACCACCGGGACCATGGCCACAACACCGACGACTGCCGGCAGCTGAAGAAGGCCATTGAAGACCTTATTCAACAAGGCCATCTGAGGAAGTTTGTTCAAAGGAATAACCCGGGAGCTCCTGGCCCCTCAGCACCCGCGCCACCGGTGATCGACAACGCCCCGACGGAGAAGACAGTGGCAATGATTTCCTGGGGGCAGGAGGCCCGGCAAAGAAGCCAAGAGGAGAGGAAGGGGTAGATGCTGTAATTCCTTTTTTCAAAAAGACTTGGAGGGAGTTGTAAATAAAGATGATGATAGCGTCGTCGTATCCATGACGATTGCTAAGCACCCTGTAAAAAGAATCTTAGTCGACAGTGGAAGCTCTTAGATGTTTTGAATTACGACGCCTTTGTCCGCATGAACCTGTCGCATGATTTACTTCGACCTGTCGCCACACCTTTGATGGGGTTCACAGGAGATTCCGTGAGGGTCAAGGGGGAAATTACTCTCCCCGTGACGGCCGGGACGGCTCCGTGCCAAAGCACTGCCCTTATAAAATTTCTGGTGGTACGAGTGCCCCTGGCGTACAATGTAATTCTTGGGCGGCCCGGGCTCAACCTCTTGGACGCGTCATATCGACCAAGAGGCTCCTTGTGAGATTCCCGACCGGCAGAGGGGTCGGCGAGATGCGAGGAGAGCAGGGCCTACCGGCACTTTGCTATCATTTGGCCCCCAGTCCCCAGGAGGCGGCACTGCACAGCATCTGCACCGACACCCGAGGCCCTTGACCCACGAGACCTGGAGAGGAGGGGGGAACCGGCCGAGCAGCTACTCACCTTCCCCCTCGGGGAGGACCCTGTGCGGATGGTCCGTGTTGGGGCCTTGCTTCCGGACGAGGCTCGGGACCGGCTCCTTGCGTTTCTGCGGGCCAACGTCGACGTCTTCGCATGGTCTGCGTCCGACATGCCCGGGATCCCGGAGGAGGTGATTACACATCAGCTCAACATTCGACCGGAGTGTCGGCCCGTCAGACAGAAGAAAAGGAGTTTTGCCCCGGACCGGCAGAAGGCTGTAGACGAGGAGGTGCGGAAGCTGCTGGCGGCGGGCCACATTCGCGAGGTGCAATACCCCGACTGGTTGGCAAACGTCGTGATGGTTCGCAAGGCCAGCGGAAGCTGGAGAATGTGCGTGACTTCACCGACCTTAATAAGGCGTGCCCCAAGGACAGCTTTCCGCTCCCCCGAATCGACCAGCTGGTGGACGCCACCTCCGGACATGGGACGCTCAGCTTCATGGATGCGTTCTCGGGGTATAATCAAATCAGAATGAGCCCGGCGGATGAAGAAGCAACCTCCTTCGTCACGGAGAAGGGGATCTACTGCTACAGGGTGATGCCCTTTGGACTGAAAAATGCCGGGGCTACTTATCAAAGATTAATGAATAAGATTTTTGAAGACCAGCTGGGGCGCAACATGGAGGTATATGTGGATGACATGCTGACCAAGAGCACCAATGTAGAAGACCATGTAATCGACCTCGAGGAAACTTTCAACAATCTGCGTCGATACCGGATGAAGCTCAACCCCCACAAATGCGCCTTCAGAGTAGCAGCTGGCAAGTTCCTGGGTTTCATGGTGACCCAGCGCGGGATCGAAGCAACCCCGACAAGATCAGAGCCATCCTGGAGATGCGGCCTCCGGTCAGCAAGAAGGAGGTGCAACGCCTGACGGGGAGGGTGGCGGCCTTGAGTCGTTTCATGTCAAGGTCGGCGGAGAGGTGCCTGCCCTTCTTCAAGGCACTGCGCAAGATTAATGGCTTCGAGTGGATGAAAGAGTGTCAGGGCTCCTTTGAAGAATTGAAGCAGTTTCTCTCCACTCCTCCGCTACTGTCCAAGCCTGTAGGTGGGGAGGAGCTCTTTTTGTATCTGGCTGCTTCCCCGAGGCCGTTAGCTCCGTGCTTGTGCGCATGGGTACCGACGGAGTCCAGAGGCCAATCTATTATACCAGCAAAGTGCTCCATGATGCCGAGATCAGGTATTCAAAAACTGAGAAGATTATTTTTGCCTTGGTGGTCTCCGCTCAATGCCTTCGGTCCTACTTTCAAGCCCATCCCATCGTGGTGCTCACGGACCAGCCCCTGCGAGCCATCCTGTCTCGCCCCGACACCTCCGGCCGATTGGCTAAATGGGCCATCAAGCTAAGCGAGTTCGACCTGTCCATCCGGCCCAGATCACCATGAAGTCCCAAGTGTTGGCAGATTTCCTAGTCGAGTGCTCCTGGACCGAGAAGGGCGTGGAGGAGACGTGACTGGAGGAGCCTATGGACTCTCCCCCATCGGGAGAGGCGGAGGACTGGATCCTGCATGTAGATGGAGCGGCAAACTTTCAAGGGAGTGGAGCCGGGCTCATTCTTGCGAGCCCGGAGGGGGACGTGATGGAGTATGCCCTCAGATTCCAGTTCCCAGCGACCAATAATCAGGCGGAATACGAAGCCTTACTGGCGGGGATGAGATTAGCTAAGGAGCTAGGCGCGGGGCGCTTGAGGGCCTTAACAGACTCTCAACTCATTTCTGGACAAATCACCGGAGAGTACGAGGCTAGGGACCCGACCATGTCCCGCTACTTGAGCAAGGTGCAATCCCAGGCGTCTCATTTTTCTTACTTCCGTGTCAGCTATATCCCCAGGGCAGAGAATGCCAGGGCTGACTCGCTGTCCCGCTTGGCCACTTCGGTCGACGGGACGTTAGGGAGAACATAGTGGAGCATCTACAAGTCCCAAGCATTGAGGCCGCGGATGAAGCATTACCAGTGGAGCCGGAGCCCTCCTAGATGGATTCCTACATCCGATACTTGACCGACGGTACTCTTCCAGGGGACCCGGCGGAGGCCAAACAGCTCAGGCGAAGGGCCCCGAGATTCTTGATGATGGACGGGAAGCTTTATCGGAGATCATTCTCATATCCGGTCCTTAAATGTGTGGGGCCAGCAGAATCAGATTATATCCTTAGGGAGATCCATGAGGGTGTATGCGGGAGTCACCTGGGGGGCAGAGCCCTAGCATATAAGGCCCTACGCCAAGGGTATTTCTGGTTGACAATGAAGGAGGATGCGGCCGAGCTTGTCAAGAAGTGCGATAGCTGCCAACGTCATGCCAATATTCAGTGACAGCCAACGTCCCACCTAACTCCTCTGGTGGCACCCTGGCCCTTCGCCCAGTGGGGTATGGATATCTTAGGTCCATTTCCCCCGGCCTCCGGGCAGCGGAAGTTTCTCCTGGTGGCGGTGGATCACTTCACCAAGTGGTTGAAGCTGAGGCTCTAGCCAAGATTACCGAGAGTAAAGTGAGATCTTTCTTCTGGAAGTCAATCATATGTCGGTTTGGGCTGCCACGCACTCTAGTCACTGATAATGGCCGGCAGTTTGACAACGCACCTTTCCGGGAGTTCTGCTCCGAGCTGGGCATCTGTCAGAGGTTCACCTCCGTCGGGCATCCTCAAACCAACGGGGCAGCTGAAGTGACTAACCAGATCATCCTCCAGGGACTAAAGACTCGACTGGATGGCTGCAAGGGACGATGGGTAGAAGAACTCTCTAATGTGCTATGGGCTTATCATACAACGCCACGAACCCCCACCGGCGAAACGCCGTTCAGCTTGGTCTTTGGCTCTGAGGCTATTATTCCTGTGGAGGTCGGTGCGCCCAGCCCTCGGGTAGAAGCCTACAGTGAGGAAGATAACCCAGACCAACTGTGAGCCAATCTCGACCTGGTGGAGGAGACGCGAGATCGGGCGCGGCTTCGAATGGCAGCCTATCGGCAACGGGCCGCAAAATACTACAACACTCGCGTGCGCCCCCGGACGTTCCTACCAGGAGACCTAATCCTTCGACGGGCTGAAGTCTCAAAACCAACTGAGGGAGGCAAGCTAGCCCCTAACTGGGAGGGACCCTACCGGATCACCGAGGCACTGCGTCATGGAGCTTACAAAATTGAAGAACTCGACGGGACACCACTCCCTAGGACGTGGAATGCGGATAACCTTCGCCGGTATTATCAGTAATGTATTCCTTCTTTCACGATTGAGCATCATCCCTGTATTTGTTGGGGTTTCCACCCCCTATTTAATACTAACAAGATTCAATTTTAGCTATCTGAATCCCTGCAAAAGCCCGGCACCCCGTCGGCACTCAAAGCCCTGCACTAGCCAGGCACAAAGCCCAGTGTACCACTGGCAGAGCAGTGTGCCACTGGCTCTCAACAACAAAAGCCCGGCTCCCCGTCGGCACTCAAAGCCCTGCACTAGCCAGGCACAAAGCCAGTGTACCACTGGCAGAGCAGTGTACCACTGGCTCTCAACAACAAAAGCCCGGCGCCCCATCGGTACTCAAAGCCCTGCACTAGCCAGGCACAAAGCCAGTGTACCACTGGCAGAGCAGTGTGCCACTGGCTCTCAACAACAAAAGCCCGGCTCCCCGTCGGCACTCAAAGCCCTGCACTAGCCAGGCACAAAGCCCAGTGTACCACTGGCAGAGCAGTGTGCCACTGGCTCTCAACAACAAAAGCCCGGCTCCCCGTCGGCACTCAAAGCCCTGCACTAGCCAGGCACAAAGCCCAGTGTACCACTGGCAGAGCAGTGTGCCACTGGCTCTCAACAACAAAAGCCCGGCTCCCCGTCGGTACTCAAAGCCCTGCACTAGCCAGGCACAAAGCCCAGTGTACCACTGGCAGAGCAGTGTGCCACTGGCTCTCAACAACAAAAGCCCGGCTCCCCGTCGGCACTCAAAGCCCTGCACTAGCCAGCACAAAGCCCAGTGTACCACTGGCAGAGTAGTGTGCCACTGGCTCTCAACAACAAAAGCCCGACTCCCCGTCGGCACTCAAAGCCCTGCACTAGCCAGGCACAAAGCCCAGTGTACCACTGCAGAGCAGTGTGCCACTGGCTCTCAACAACAAAAGCCCGGCTCCCCGTCGGCACTCAAAGCCCTGCACTAGCTAGGCACAAAGCCCAGTGTACCACTGGCAGAGCAGTGTGCCACTGGCTCTCAACAACAAAAGCCCGGCTCCTCGCCGGCACTCAAAGCCCTGCACTAGCCAGGCACAAAGCCCAGTGTACCACTGGCAAAGCAGTGTGCCACTGGCTCTCAACAACAAAAGCCCGGCACCCCGTCGGCACTCAAAGCCCTGCGCTAATCAGGCATAAAGCCCGGCTAACCGCCGGCGGAGCGGTGCACCAACGATTCTTCGCAGTCAAGACCCGACACCCTGCCGGTCAAACCAAAGCTAAGTCCCGCGGGCATCAAGCTGCGCGCCAGACCAACACCAGGTCCAATACTTGACCGGGCGTTACGCCTATAGCTCCGAGGGAGCCTACCGGCCTAATCCCCGACCAGCGGTGCCCCCACTCCCAAGATTCAACCCTACCTAGCTCTAACTCGCGGGTTCATGTAACTAAGGCGGAGTGGCGTAGGTGGGAAGGTGTCCCCCAGAATCGTCGGGACGAATAGAGTCGTGGGGCCACATATCAATCAACAAAGTCAACAACAGTTCAAAAATCGTTGAGAAGGGTATTTTCATTAACGGAGAAGGATTACAAAACTCCGACATAGTCGGGCTTACAGAAGCAAGAAAAGACAGCAAGATAACGGGCGCAAACTCAAGGTTCCGCCGGTGCGGGCTCGTCGTTGGAAGGGGCCAAGTCCGACGATTGTTCTAGCTCGACCTCCAGTGCGCGGGGGAAATTTAGATCCTTGGCCACCCTCTCCTTGGCGTACTGGAACCCGTCGAGGAACGCGGCGGCTGAAGCTTCGGCCAGGTCGTCTGTGAAACGCTCAGACGACCTGTATTCCTCGACGAGCCCGGCAGCTCGAGCTTTCTCCGCAGCGAGGGCCTCCGCCGCGGCCCTTTCAGCTTCTCTGGCGCGACCTGTCTCTTCCTTATACCGGCCGGCCTCCTCTTTTGCCACTCCGGCCTCTTCCCTCGCCACTCTGGCCTCCTCCGATGCCGCTCCCGCCCATTCCTCAGCCTCCCGAAGAGCCGAGGTCAGCTCCGAGATATGAATATCCCTCGCCATGACCGCGCCCTCGGACTCTGTCATCTGGGAGATCGCTGCGCGCGCGGTTGGCCTCGATCTCCGCCCTGCTCTCGGCGGCTCTCACCTCGTTAGCGCAGGACTCTTTGACCTTCTCCAGCGCCCTTTCTGCTGCTCCCGCGCGGTCCTGCGCCTCCCGGAGAAGGTTCTTTCCCCCGCGGATCACCTCCCTGGCAGCCTTTAGGGAGTGCGCAATCTGCATGCACAAGCCCCCAAGTCAGTAAAGTATGTGTATACATGAACGATAAAGGGTAAAAAGCAAGAAGGTTGCTTACCCTGACCACGGCGGCGTAGATTCCCGGAAGAACTCGCCCGTCTTCTGATGACCAAGACCTTCGATGATCCTAGGATCCAGGACCGGGCCCAGGACCCGCTCGGCCCAGTGGCCATCGCCCAGGGAGTCTAGGGGCGGCCTGGGTACGCCCCCACCTCCCTCTGCCACCTCAGATCCCCCCGGCTCTGTATGCGGGTCGCCCCTAACCGACCCCTCGGGGGGTGGACTGGCGGGACCGGATGGTCCCTCACCCCAGTCCCTGCTAGCGCCAGATGGGGTCGCTCCCTCGGGGACCGGGAGCCCTTCGGTTGGCGCAGGCTCCCCCGCTACTGACTCTATGGCGGTAGCTCCCGCTGCAGCTCCCGCCTCCGGTGGAGTGTCGGCCGTAAGGTCGACCTCCGCGATGACTGGGGCGTGTTGCGGAGCCCCGAGAGGGGAGGCCAGTGCTGGAGGGGAGGCCCGGATCACCGAGCGCTTTGGGGCCGGGGCTTGCTGCCCCCCGGACGGTCCTTCCCGGCCCCTTTCTTGGCGGCCTTTATCAACTTCGCCCTCGGAATTTTATCGCTGCATAACGCAAGTCAGGTTTTCAGAACAGTAAAAAAAAAAAAAAAAAAAAAAAGAGAAAAGAAGGAAGAAAGAAAGAAGAGCAGAATTTCTAGCTAAGTGCGAAAAAGACTTACCCCGATGGGAGACGAGGCCCGCCAACTTGAAGTTGTCCTCCGCTAGCAGTAGGGTGTACCGGGGAATTTCGACGGTCAGCAATAACCCCATTGCTTCCCGATCCCCAGGCTGGACAGCCACGGTGTTCCCCCGGAGATCGGGGTCCCCCCACCGGGGGCGGACTTGGTTAATGTTGGCAAAGAAAAGCGGGGTTTCCACCCCTTGATTGATGAAGGTAAGAGAAGCTTCAGGACCCTATTGGGTCGGGGCTGAAACAGCCACCATCCCTTTTGGGCCCGAAGGGAATAGAAATTGCGAAATAAACTGACCCTAGGGGTAATACCTAAGCGGTGGCAGAGAATGACAAAAGCGCTAATTACCCGACAAGAGTTCGGGACTAGCTGGGAAGGGGTCAAAGAGTAGAAGTCAAGGAGAGTGACGAAAAAAGGATGAAAGAGGGACGGAGGCCTACCTGTAGGCAGACCTCATAGAAGGCTACGCGACCGGGTCGGGAGGAGATAACCCGGTCGTCGGGGGTCGGCAGGAATAAGTCGATCTCCCGAGGGATCCGATAACGGCCCCGGATCCTTTCCAGATCCGACGCGTCATCGAGGAGGTCACCCCCCCTGGGGATTCCTCTGCCCTCGAGGAGGTCCCGACCCCCGGCCGGCGGCCCCTCAACGGGGCTCCACCGGCGGCCCGTCGCCGGGCCAAAGGGACGTGGTCCTCTGAATCAGAGGACCACTCGATTGGAGGAGAAGGGGAGGGAGGAGTCTGGTGTATTGCGGAGGGAGGACGGTCCTCAGAACCGTCCCCCGAGGTACAGGAGAACAAACTCATGAATAAAGGAAATTTAAGACCGGGAAGGCTAACCTGGATGGCAAAGAAAGCTAGGCACGAGCTTGCAGGTCACAGCAGAAATGATGAGCAGGCAAAGAGGAAAACGATGGCGAGAGCGGTGCGGCGTCAGTTTGTCCCCCCTCACCTGGCTTTATTGGGTTTTCAAAACATCCCCCATGTCTCGTCGGCCACGCGGCCCTTTGCCATACGCCGGCTCGCCTCGAGGAGTGCCCCGGCGCGTGGCGCGGCACGTCCCCAAACGGTGGTGGGACCCCCGCTGACATCACCGTAATGAGAAGAAATCATTATGCGCCTTTTCGCGCGGACTTCGAAGAGCCAATCCTCACTCTCGAGGGCGATCGTGGCTGGCATGGTGTACGGAAGGCCGTCTCTTTGCATCCCTCGTACCGTCCGCATAAAAGACAAGGCTGGGGATCAGCCACGTGGAGAACGCCCCTTGAGCCTCAGCGGTGGGACCCGCTTCACCCCAGGGGCGAGGGGGCATCTGATATGACTGATCCCAGAGTCGTCAGAAGGTAACGGGGTCCACTGTCATTCCCCCACCCCCGGGACCCCCTCGGGGTCGGGGGGTGAGGCCATCGTTCCTTAACCCCGGGGCCCCCGCCGGCCTCGGGGTTCACTGTCATTCCCCCACCCCCGGGACCCCCTCGGGGTCGGGGGATGGGGTCATCATTTCCTAATCCCGGGGCCTCCACCGGCCTCGAGGTTCACTGTCATTTCCCCACCCCCGGGACCCCCTCGGGTCGGGGGGTGGGGCCATCATTTCTTAACCCCGAGGCCCCCACCGGCCTCGGGTTCAGTCATTTCCTCACCCCCGGGACCCCCTCAGGGTCGAGGGGTGGGGCCATCATTTCTTAATCCCGGGACCCCCACCGGCCTCGGGGTTCACTGTCATTTCCCCACCCCCGGGACCCCCTCGGGGTCGGGGGGTGGGGCCATCATTTCTTAACCCTGGGGCCCCCACCGGCCTCGGGGTTCAGTCATTTTCCCACCCCCGAGACCCCCTCGGGGTCGGGGGGTGGGGCCATCATTTCTTAACCCCGGGGCCCCCACCGGCCTCGGGGTTCACAGTCATTTCCCCACCCCCGGGACCCCCTCGGGGTCGGGGGGTGGGGCCATCATTTCTTAACCCCGGGGCCCCCACCGGCCTCGGGGTTCATAGTCATTTCCCCACCCCCGGGACCCCCTCGGGGTCGGGGGGTGGGGCCATCACTTCTTAACCCCGGGGCCCCCACCGGCCTCGGGGTTCACAGTCATTTCCCCACCCCCGGGACCCCCTCGGGGTCGGGGGTGGGGCCATCATTTCTTAACCCCGGGGCCCCCCCAGCCTCTGGGTCCACTATCATCTCCCCGTTCCCGAGACCCCCTCGGGGTCAGGGGCGGGACCGCTACCATAGAATTCCTCGAGATGTTCTAGCACTTCGCTCCTTTGAGACCCTCCCCGGTCTCAGTGGGGAAGCTGTCGGCGATAGGCATGCAACTTAGCCGTCGAGGGGGACGACGGCCACAGGCCGCATGGTACTTCCACGTATTCTCAGTACGTCCGTGATTGCACCCCGTTACGGAGGGCCGTGCCTCATAAACGGCGTATGGGGCATTGCATGTCCCTGTACATGGCCATACCTCACTGCGGCGTACGGCACGCTACTGCTTGCAACTGTGCTTGGTCCCATGAGCTGGCGGCGCGCACCGCATGCCTTCGCGGCCGCTGGACACGTAAAATATCATATCCACGAAGGGTACGGGGATGTCTCTGGCACGTACGGCTATAGTACGAGGGCAATCTCCTCAGATTGTAGGATAAGGTATTCAGGCCATATAAGGACGGGAGCTAGCGCGGTAAGTGGGATCTGAACTCTGGTTTTTCTAAGCTTTCTTCCTCCCAGCAAAATCCTAACCGCCTCAGCTCCTCTTCGCTGGAGCGGTTCCTTGTCTGAACCCAAGCCACTAACTGATCGTCGGAGGGTCCCCACCGGTGCCACCGGTCCCCGGAGACTTTTCTTGCAGGATTTCTAGGAGCGAGATGTCTGTTTTTCCCGACGTTCGAAGAAGGTGACTTGGCGTCATCATTAGACATGAAGCGTAAACATATCTCGAGCTCTACAAAGAATTAATGAATTTGGATTCGAATAAATAGATTTGATTGAAAATTAGATTGATCCATTAAACAAGATTAATAGACAACCCGTGCCTTGAATTGATCACTAATTCAAAATTGGTTCAATTATTAAACAAATTAATTCATCTAACATGACCCATAAATTTAGATACGATCCGCTAGACCTATTTAATTTATTCAAGTTAATTTAATCCCCTAATTATCAACCGCTAAAATTATTATTAAAGTATTATGATTGAATAATATAAGGTGAATTACACTGATTATGCAAGTTAAGTTGGAATACATTTAATTTCAGATTACATGAGTTGAACATGCATGTCAACTCGATCTTGATCAAATTATTAAACAGGTTATATGGGTTCGATCGTGTATGTCGTGTAATACATGGCTGTTATATTCTAAAGTTAGGGGTATAACTGAATTGAGACAGCTCGCAAGTAGCATGAAATTGACTCAAAAAATACTCAAAAACGACTTGCTGCTTATCGAGTCGAGCTCGAGCTTGAGCTACTCAAGTATATTATCGAATCGAGTTCACGTACTAAATATTTGGCTCGAAAAGCTTGCGAGCTTAATCGATCTTAAGTAATTTTACTAGTTTATCCTTATAATTAACATATTATAATATTATCCTAACTATATAAAACTCCTTTAAATTTTTAGTTAAGAACATATTTTATTTTAAATTAAAAATTATTTTTTAAATTTTACAAATATTCTAATCAAGTCGAATCGAGCTCGAGTATATCGAGTATTTCATCGAGCTCGAGTTCGAGCTCTAAATAAGAAACTCGATCGAGCTCGAATCGAGTTTCGAGTTTTAAATTTTAGAGGTAAGTCGAGCTCGAGCTTGGCACTGTGTTGACTAGGCTCAATTACACCCCTATCTAAAGTCAACATGCTCATTTATGGCTTGTTACCATGATTTAATACCTCATATAAAATCTTTAATCTTTTAATACCCCAAATACAATATATATATATATATATATATATATATATATATATATATATTGCATTTCATGATTTAAATAAAATGCTGATGGGCTCTGTTTGTTTATTTTCTTAAGGAAAAGACTTCGCGCATCGGGCGCACGTATTGGCCGCGCGCTCATTCATGGGCGCATGCAACGATCCATTGGACCACAGCGTGCCCCTACGAGGTGTATACATGGGCGTCCGGTGCGTGACTTTGTGCACGGGCGATGCACAAAGACTTTTCCTTTTCTCAAAATAAAATCTGATGAGACGACTGCAGTTCGTTAACTTGGCAGTTCATCAGGTTGGATTCCGTTTAAGATTATTGGTCAAATGGAGCAAGAGCTACATACCTCCTGGGTGGAGCTCCAATTTATCGCTGAAAATTTAAGCGAGTCACTGAACCATGGGTCACAACATGGCCCCAAGTCCGGCCAAACTAAATCAAAGTAATGAAGAAATCGGAGTCCAATCCATGCGCTTACATTTATCTGGGGATATTAAAGACGTTATACGAATTCACCCCACCACCCCATCTCCAGATAGGCACAAAAGTTATATCCCATGTAACAAGTTTGCCATCCAATTATTTTGTCACATTTTACCTCTAATATATATATATATATACACACACACACCTTTTATCCTCAAATTTATTTTGATCCTCAAACCTTCAATTGTTACAATTTAATTTTTGATATTTTAAAAATATTATATTTTTAAATATTTTATTACATAAAATAAGTTAAAATAGATGAAATAGCTGATATATTACTCTACTAGTCAGTCTACATGTTCATGTGAGCATGACATGTTAGCTATTCTATCAATTTTAATTAGCCTCGTATGATAGAACAATAAGAATGAAACATTCTTAAAATATGATGGGCTAGCTAATCTATTATAACTAAATTTTTCGAGGATCAAAATAAATTCGGAACTTTCTATAGAAGATTGGTAGTGGAACCTCTTTCCCTCGTAGTAAGCTCTTCAGATTTGAAACTTGCATGGCTTAGAGAGTTGGACCTGAATTGTGTCATTCTTGCTAACCAGAAAAAGATCAACACCTGTTCGGACACTATGGGTCAATGGATCAGGAGCATTCGAAACTTCAGATCAACTCTCAGGAAATGGTCTCAAGGAAGAGATGATGCAAACAAATTTTTAAAGTTGAAGCTCAGAAACATTGATATTATTGATAAAAAAGAGGAATCATTCTCCTTTTTAGGCTTTAAAATTCAGATTCTGAGGATGAGTTAGAATATTCCTCTGCTACATGATTAAGCTCACCATGTTTATTCCAAATGATATAGGTTGAGAGGAAACCATAAGTACAAATGTGAGCTTGAATGGCAGACAAGGTTTGCATAAGTATATTTGCACATTTGCGGCAAGGACATAATGTTTCACCATTTGAATTCAAGCTGTTGCGTGCTACGTCTAGGAATTGGATAACTCCATCCTTGAAACGTTGTGACACACGATTTGTTTCGTGAATCCAACTGCGATCCATTTCTGCATGATAACAATCCAATTGAATAATTCAATTATCAGTTTCATATTTACATGTCATTATATCACATGTCATCGTATCATATTATAACATTATGTCATATCATGTTATATCATATCAAAACTATCATATTATGTCAAAACATATCATATCATGTCATATCATAGCGGACTGTAGGTGGCATAATTTCATATTAAAACAATAAACTTAATTTTCTTATCACAATCAAACAATACATAGTAATATATTAAAATAACCTACATATTTATAAATCACTATTTAGATGATCATAATATACTTACATATGCCACATAATCATCATTATTTTGTAAAATTCATTAAAAAATCATTGCTTAGCATACAAAGAGGTAGTAAAAAATAGAATATTAGATACTTTCAACCATAAGTTCTCAAAAATAATACTGAATAATTATTTTTAAATCAATGATAATTGGCTTACTTATCTCTTATAGTTAATCCATACGTCGTTAATCCACACATCCAGATGAATTATTTAGACTCCTGACACAATATAATACTAAAAAGTTTAATTCTTAAAAATTATAATGCTATGTTGAATTTTATTAAACTATCAAGTCTAGTTTTGGATCACTTGAATATTTTATACTTATTAGCTCAAATAAAAAAATAAAAAATTTTCGACAAAATTAGATCAACGTGGATCTAACTTATATCTTCTCACATTAGGCGAAGTCCTATTTAGGCCCCATAAATTAGGCCCAATCGGGCTCAATGGGCTGAATCAAGGCCAGTTCAACACATGCCCTTCTCTTCTCTTTCTTCATCCCCTGTTTCATCCCTTCACCATGCCCGCCAGACGATGGCTTGGCCGGCCCTCCCCCGGCCGGCCAGCCACCGCCGGATTCCCCCGTCGCCGCCCTTGCCGGCCCTTGGTTCCCGACGGGTTGGTGGCGCCCGCCGTGGCCCCACGGCCATGAACGAGAACCGCGACCGTGCGACTTCCTGTTTCAAATCTGAGGGTCGCCCCTCTTTCCCGGCCGGCCAGCCACCGCCGGAGAACGGGTTGGTGGCGCCCGCCGTGGCCCCACGGCCAAGAACGGGAGCTGCAACCGTGCGGCTCCCTGTTTTAAATCTGAGAGTCGCCAGGGGCGACCCTCCCCTTTCCTGGCCGGCCAGCCACCGCTGGAGTCCCCCCCGTCGCCGGCCCTTGCCGGCCCTTGGGTCCCGACCGGTTGGTGAAGCCTGCCGTGGCCCCACGGCCAAGAACGGGAGCCGCGACCGTGCGGCTCCCTGTTTCAAATTTGAGGGTCGCCGGGGCGACCCTCGCCTTTCCCGACTGACCAGCCACCACCGGAGTCTCCCCTGTTGCCGGCCCTGAGGTCCCGACGGGTTGGTGGCACCCGCCGTGGCCCTGTTTCCAATCTGCACTCCTACTCTCTCTCTCTGTGTGTGGGAAAGATGCATACCTGGGGGTCGACGACGATGGCGATGGCAATGATGGTGACAAAGTAGGCAGCTTTGAATTAGGGTTTAACCCTTCGTTTTTCTTCCTCATGCAAGGCGTAGATAGAAAGAAGAGACGGGTACGATGATTAACCTTTATTCATATTAGTTATTTATTTTGCAGAAAATAAAATATTATTACTGAATATATTATTTTTAAAAAAAAACAAAAATTATGTAAGGAATTAAATTTATTGCTAACAACCAAAGTTTTAACAATAAATTTATTCATTACAGAAATTATAATTCATTGTTGAAAGTTTTTTTATGCCAAAATTTTTTTCATTATACGGTGCTAAAACATTTTGTAACAAATGTTTTTAATAATCATGAAAAAAAATTATTACAAAACATTCTTTCTAAATGTTTATAAATTTTTAATAATAAATTTTTATATTCATTGCAAATATCTGCTTTCACCCATGAATTTTAAAATTTATTACAGAAAATTAATTGTTGAAAGCCAAAAATTTATAGCGCTTCTCTTCAGGACATCTATCTTAAAAGAAGAGTTTTAATAGAAGCAGCAGTCTAGGATCCATTGGCTGAAGGAGGGTGATAGCAATTCTTCCTTCTTCCACAACGTGGCCTCTGGTCATGAAAGGAGAAATAGGATTTACTCCATTTTGCAAAATAATATTGAAATATTTGATCCCAAAGATACTGAAGATGCCTTCTTCCCTTTCTTCAGGTAGCTATTTGGAGTTTTGGCAAACACTTTTATTCAGCTTTCTTGGAATGATACTTTTCCCTCCCAGCTTGATCTATCTAAAATTGAAGAACCCTTCTGTGTATCCAAAATCAAGGATGCTATCTTTCAATTGGTGAAGGGAAAAGTACCAGGGCCTGATGGTTTTACGATGGATATCTTTCAAAGGTATTGAAACCTCCTTCAAGATGATCTGGTTTTGACCTGCCAATATTTTCATTCCAGCTCTCTTAAGTTGTCCTGCATTAACCATGCTTTTATTGCCTTGATCCTAAAAAAGGAAGGTCTGCTCTTAGCAAAGGGAGTACCTATTAGCTTGCAAACAACTTATATAGATTATTTCTAAGGTTCTAGTGTCAAAACTGGCTAAATTCCTCCTCCTTGTAGATGAATCTCAATTTGCCTTCATCAAAGGAAGATGCATTTAGAAGAACTTTCTGGCTGCTCATGAATTTTGGCACACTGCAGAAAATCCAAAGTCCTAGAGTTGATCTAAAAAATTGACTTTGAAAAGGCTTTCAATAATGTTAGTTCGAACTTTCTTCTCTCCCTACTATCTCTTTTGTCCTCCTCTTCTATTGCTCCTCTTGTGAATGAAAATTTCAATCATTGGATTGACCTTCTTTCATCGACTCTCTTCATCATGGTGACTAATATACTAGCAAGAATTCTTAAGAACGCTTTAAATGTTGGCTTATTTGAATATGGGCTCTCTCCAATGTTTTAAATTGTCTCCTGAGCTTCCATTTTACTAATGACACTCTCATTCTCTACTTTGCATTTGATTCATCTGTAAAAGCCCTAAAAGCCATCCTTCTAGGCTTTGAGGGAGCTTCTGGTCTCAAGGTTAATTTAAACAAAAGCTTTGTATCCAGCTTTAACATTCCACCAAAGGAAGAATTTTGATTGGCTTCCCTTTTGAGTCATCAGAGGGCCTCTTTTTTGTTCATTGTATCTTGGTCTCCCTTTGCATTTTAGAAAGCCTCCAAAACGATCCTAGTCGCCACTTCTAGAGAAGATTTAGTGTAGACTCGAAGCCTAAAAAGGTAAGTTCTTACATAATGTTTATCTTGAAGCTTTCAGTTTGGGTCAGGAATAGAATTGATAAAATTAGAAGGGCCTTCCTTTTGGAAAAGGAAAAAAATAATGTAAGTGGCTTTCACTATTTGTTCAGCTGGTCTTCAATCTGTAAAGCCAAAAGGAAGGGAGCCCTTGGAGTCAAGGATTTGGAGACGCTCACTAAAGCCCTATTAGCAAAGTGGCTCTGGAAGCACATTTCTTCGTAGAATATAGTGCTTTGAAAAACCTTCATCAGCCATGCCTATTATTCAAGATTAAAGTTAGGCTGTGGATTTAATCGACCTTTCAAGTCATGCTCTTTTCTCTTGAAAGGCATCATCGAGGATGTCATAGAGTTTTGGAATTGTACCTCATTCTGTTTGGGTGATAGGAATAGGAAAAATATCACATTCTGGAAAGACCCCTAGGTGGGACTTGTGTCCCCCTTTGAGGCCTCCTCTTTCCTGACTTGTATTGTCTTGTGCTGCAACCAAATGCTACAGCATCTGGATTTTGGAGTAGAGGAGTTGAAAATGGACCATTCACCTCTTAGGGCCTCTCACTTCCTCCTAACTTACCTACCTTGGAGATCTGGAGCAGATTATCTTTGCATTTGCCCCCTCTGCACAAGTCGACCAACTCCTCTAGAGAGTCTCTAAATCTGGATCATGCTATGTTAAATCCTTTTACAATTTTATTAATTCAAAGTGGTAGAATCAAATGGTCCTTCTTCAAGATCGTTTGGAAAGCAGCAGTGCATACAAAGATTCAAACTTTTATGTGGTTAGCTCTGTGAGATAGGTTGCAAACAGATGAAAGACTAGAAAAAAAAAAAAAAAAGTTGGAACGTTATCGGGTCATTTCTTGCTATTAAGCTTAACCTCCCTTCTCTATCTCGAAGCTTTATCCATCTCTGTTCTTCTTGGAATCTTAGAGTAATCTTAGAGTAATCACAAGAGCATGGATCAAAGGATGGATTAACTGCACTCTATCTTGAAAAATCTCCTCTCTACATCTTAGATTTCTCCATTGTATTCTAATTTCTTCTGATCCTTTAATAAAAGCTTGGGGGAAGGTCTTTTCTTCGCTCCCAATTTAAAGTCACAAAATGATTTTGAAATGAAAGTTTTAGGACCAAAAGTACATTTTAGTCAAAAAAAATAAAAAAGCAATATGTTGTTCTGTTGCTAGCAGTGCTACTTGCCATCACAAAAATCCCCCAAAACAATAAAGATCTTAATTTCATGGCTTGAAAGTTAAATTGGTGAATGCTGATCTTGTGTGATAATTAGCTAACAATGGTGTCGCATTTCTTTTCTAAGGGTTTTCATCTTTCTCTCATGGACACTACATTGTCATTTCTAAGTATTGTGATTTCAATAATCTAATATATGGCCATGCGAGCCAATCTTACGGCAGCATCTTATTTTCAAAGATTCTTCAGTGTCGATGATGCAACACTGCATTGATATGATTAAAGGTTAGTCCCGTGCCAGCTGGAACGTCATCAATCCAACTTATGTGTTCAGAATAACGTACAATTTTGAGTAATTTGATCAAGAGATGACCGCATCAATCAATTGATACGGCCCCCAAAAACCATTAAATCGTTCTGCCTGGCTTCAAAGTGCTCCTTAATTATCATCTGAGGAACCGGCACAAAATCATCCGTGAATATTTAAATTTCTTACCTTTGCTACCATTTCTATTGATGTTATTCATGCATGACCACCAAGTCGAGTGCTACGTGAAAGGGAATTAGAATCCATGATTTGCAACGTCGTATCACTTTAAATGATGTTAAAATTACTGGGTGACAAGCACTTCTGATCAAAATCACTGAAGAGCGAAGCTATTGAATTATATTACTTAACCTAAATGAGCATTACTACAGAAAAATATATGCCAATAAGGCCATTTGTGCTACTAGAAATTATTAACCAAAAACTTCTCCTCTCATTGTGAATTATAGAAATTTATTGTTCTTGAATTCTAAAAAACAAAATCATTCAATTTCTCATATAGTCATGGGTAATTGACTTATATGATACTACGTACCGATGCTATTATGGTCACTATTGCTACTACTACATTGCACATGGTGATGAATCACTTAATTTATTATTTGATTGAATGAGTGGCACCTATTAACTGAAATTTTGCTGTCATTTGATTCACCTAGTACTTCTAAACCATTGACTTCTTCTTTTGCTTGTTGTTAAGAAAATTATTTACGAGACTGTACACCATTGACGTTGTTAAAAGGTTCTCATGAACGAGAGGCGCAAGTTTGAGATGCCGAGCCAAAAAAGTCCACTAAAACAAAAGAGAAGGGGAAAAAATCTTTGGCCCTTCGTAATTTGTCTTTTTGCTCCCCATCAGAAATCTCAGTCACTGTTTATCTGATATATATAGTTTTCTGGGTGCTCGCCATTATGAGATGATGGCATGTGATGGACAAAATATTAGAAATATTTCTAGATTCTAACTTTGTACAGTAGCTTACAGCTCAAGGCCTTTTAAATTTCGGTAATATTGACGCTAAATTAGAAAGACCGACTTAGAAAAGTTGTGTGTGTGTGAAGATGAGAGAGACGTATGAGCGAGACTGGTAACGCAGTCGAGGGTAGGTTTCATGCGCTCATTTAATTCACAAGCAATTAGGAACGCTGAAGCCAAATCCTCCACTCCATTCTCCATATATAACTTTGCAAGATGTGAATGCATCGCTTAAAGTCGCGAAAAGTCATCACATCTCATCCAGTGGGACTCCCACTGGAAGGATTCCTGGTGGACTTTGGGACGGGGGTTGAATTCTAACAGGCAAATAGGCAACCATAGGAATTGAATGCCGGCATTCGTCACCCAAAAAAGAAAACAAATATGTGAAAGAGAGAGAGAAAGAGCGCGCTCTAGGGATGTGCAAAAGCCTGCAATCCTTTACGAGCAGCACAGCTGTCTACCCTTGAGATCATTTGGTGCCTTCCCTACCTCATCACCTTTTTAATTCCGTCACCATACCAAACTCAGTAAATCATATATATATATATAAGAGAGAGAGAGAGAGAGAGCACTACCATTGTCTCATCGTAATAATATTAAAGCTTTTTTTTAAGTCTCCGAACCGTAGTTGAGACCCAATCAGAACATTGACACTAACTTTGGCCTCCTTTGGATTTTAAGGATTCGTGGAACTCCTCTACCTGCCCCTCTCTCTCTGTCTCTCTCTATTCTCCTGCAGCTCCTTAATTTCTTGGTCTTTCGTTGTACAGAGCCTGCACCACTTAGTTATGGATAATAGCACCACTAATACCACTAGCACTAGCAGCTCTTGGGATCTTGAGATGAGCATGGGGAACCAGCTTCTTTTTGATCATGCTGCCTTGGATTGGTCCAGCCCATGGACACATTTCAGGCTCATGCTCCTTCTCCTAGCTTCCCTACCCAAAGGGAAATCCAAAGGCAGGTGGAAGGAGGAGAGCCGGAAGAAGAAGAACTGGGAGCAATGAAAGAGATGATGTACAAGATCGCCGCAATGCAGCCAGTGGACATCGACCCCTCGACGATCAAGAAGCCCAGGCGGCGGAATGTTCGCATCAGCGACGACCCGCAGACCGTCGCCGCCCGCCGCCGGAGGGAGAGGATCAGCGAGAGGATCAGGATCCTCCAGCGGCTGGTCCCGGGGGGCACCAAGATGGACACCGCATCGATGCTCGACGAGGCCATTCGTTACGTCAAGTTCCTCGAGAGGCAGGTGCGAGCTCTCCAAGCGAGCTCCCCGCCGCCTCATATGGCACAAATTATCGCAGGGCATCGACCAGCTCCATGGACTGGCCTGTGAGGAAGGATCCACATGCCTCATCTCCCTCCTCCTCCATGGGAACTCCTCCAGGATTAAGGTTTGGTTTCCATGGTCCTAGCGACCACCGGATGCACTGACGCTGTAGAGATTATATAACATTACGCTTTGATGAATTAATATTGGTCACTGTTACCAAAGTCTTGTGGATAATTCTATGATATGCTTTTTTTTTTCTTTTTTTTATGGGTATGGAACTATCATGAGCTGGTAGAGATGATGTGAGATATATTGTGTTTGATGCAGTAGTATCCACATACTATTTGACCATCAAAATTTCTGTCTTTCTATATGCAAGGGGTGGGTGAATTTTTTGTGGACATGTGACACCATATTAATTTCACCACTTGCATCATTTGTATGCATGATTTTTTTTATTATTCTTATTATGATTTTATAAAATATGGTGCGAATTATTTTTTGTACAAGTTATGAAGCCTATGTTGGCAGTTTGTTAATTAACTAGAGTTCTTCCCCGGCAAAGAAAACAGAAGAAATCATTGATATATATAAGCCACAACATTGAAATGATGAGGGCTCTCTCTCTCTCTCTCTCTCTCTCTCTCTCTCATGTGCACACCGACAGATGTTCCACCTCGTTCCACCATGAAAACTTCTCCAGAAGCAATTTACACAAGTCGACACATCTAGCCTTATTATTTTATGTCAAATCTTGCGTTACTCTTCTTTCGAAAAAATAAAGATCTTGCATCATGTATCCATGTATATAGAAAAATGTCTATGTGCATGAACTGTATGTTATGTATGTACCTACGCATGCATGCATGCAAGGATGCATATGTGCATGTATACATTAATGATGCCACGGCCATGTAAGGATCATACCCAAAGCAGATACGGTGACTCAATTCACAGTTTTACCCTCTCTGTATTCCTTCCTCCAAATGCCAACTTATGTTGATACTTGCATTAGCTTCCGGTCTACATGCAATATTATGTTATACCTGTCATTACATACATACATGTAGGGAAATCTCATATTATATGTATGTACCTACGATGCACTATTTACATAAATTTATAAATTACGTTGCATGTATATGAAATTTTATTTGTGAAGCAACGCAACAAAGCATGAAATAAACTCTCAACTTCTACTTTGTTCACTTCTAAAAAGGATTTCACTGATATGCAGCTTACATACATTGGTTTATAAATTTTCAGCTTAATTTATTGGTCTATAAACTTTGCATATATGCATGTCAAAAAGCCTATTATATGTCGTGGAATAATTGATCAATGCTCATCTTTAACCTTCTTTTCTTTCTTTATAAAGCATCCTCAGCTTTGTTCCATCATAAAATTGCGGCCCTAGAAGTTATTTTCAAACATTTTTTTAAGTCACTGACTACACATTATATATCTATGCATGTGATCAGTTATTTATATATCAAAGAAAGTAGCTATTAATAGATGTGCATGGCTAAGTGCATGTACTATGTGTATATATTAGTTCTTTGGATACAGAAAAGATAAAAAGAAAAAAAAAATAAAAATGATCGAAGAGATATGGGGGCAGGTTTAATTTCCATAATGTCTAGATTTTACCATTTCTAAGGTGACAGGAAGGTTGCAGGATCTCTACATGAACTGAATTTCAACTGACAAAGGAAATCGAGATTATTACATATATAATTATTAAATGTTTTACAAAAAAATAAAACTATTAAATTTTAGACACTCTTGTGGAACAATAAAAGACTGTTAGATAGATTGCGATCTCAGTTTTCTTTTAGAGAAGCGCGCATGCATTTTTAATTATATTAACTCACAAATAAACATATAATTGAACGGCAAAAGAGAGTTCAGAATCTTTCAGCATTATAGTAGCACTGTACTGGTCTGTATCTTAGAACATTAATTTATATAAATCAAGATAAGAAAAGCTAATATTTCACATAGATCACATTTTAGTAGTGAGAGCCAAAAAATCAATAAAGCCGATGGCCCGACGAGATTAAATTAAACCATGCATATAATGTATTGTTGTTGTCTTTCTGTAACTGGGATAAAATTGTATTCATCTGATCCTATCCAGCAGTCATGAGAATAACAAATACTGGGTTAAATTTTTTTATAAATAACACACTGATGACAAGGTCCACTTGACCATGTCACATGTCAATATGAGCAGTGATGATCACACAAAATGTCATAAAGAAACAAAGAGGGCATTGAATGCATGACAGCCACAGCCCATGCAAGAAATCAGGTTGATCCGTGTTCAGTCTCCTGGGATCTGACTCCCATCTCTTGAATGAAATAGAGTATAGCTCACCTCCAGTGGTTAACAAAATGGTTCCGATCACTGCCCTTTTTAATCTCCACCGATGCCAATTGAGGTGGACCTAAATCTTTTAGATTTCAAGATTTTTATTTGGAAATTTGTCAGGCCCCAATTCAATTCATAAAAATTAGGCGCGTGATATGGCTGCATAATCTTTGAGGGCTTATCCATTGAAATATACTAGACCTTCAGAATTCCTGTAATCAATCCGTATAAATATATTTTAAAATATTACAATTTCACCTCAAAATTTATCATCTGTTAATTTTTATCAAAACCACCATCATTAAGTCTGTTCTCATTAAAAATATGTTTTCAACCCTTTAATAACCCAAATAACCCAAAGTCCTATGCACGTAACTATCAACATAACATTACATTAGATAGCCACAAACTATTATTTTTTATGAAAATTTTGCTACTATAGATGAAACCATTCCGACTTATAACCACTTTAATTTACAACTCTTAGCTATTCAAAAGTTATATTCTATTTTCATATTATAACATCGACAACTTTCCATCTAAGCGCACACACCCCAAAGTGACAATTCATCAATCTCTAAGTTATCATATCTATAAAATAAAATAATATTTTAATAAACACAAGAACTCAATAAGTACCTATATACACTTCCATGAATTAATTTAAATCTAATTCCATATAATTACTATACCAAAATTTTATAAATATCTAAAAATTTCGGCAATACAATTGCATTCACAAGTTATCAATTTGAGTTAAAGCAATCAATAAGCCTTAAACATTTCATATTCACAATTCAAATATTCACATTTCACTATTCACAATTCAATTGATAACCCAGTCTGTGTCATGCATGTCTTTTGATTAAGTTATTATGTTCTGACCTATAACAAGACAAAACTCTTGTATCATATTCCAGCCCTAGGCAACCTCTTTTAACATGTTTCACTGCCCATGACTAGATATTTAACGAAGCTAATTATCGCCAATTTAGCATCATCAGGCCAACTGGCCTTTGAATAATCAAGACAATATGAAATTAACAATTTCTAGCATTAATATTATAAGAAAATTTTCATTTTATTTTTTAAATTTACGGGAGTAATGTAACCCCCGGGATCTTAATTCCCTTTAACCCCCGGGATTTTAATTCCTTAGTTCATGAGGCTGAAACGGGTGACATCTTGGACTCCCGCGGTTATGCGTAGCGGCTGGGTTTCCTATTTCTGCATAACGAATGGGTCTCCCGAGTCTCTGGACCGAGGCGTCGCGTGGGGTTTATATTGAGTTGGAGGGTAACTTCCTCTTTTAACCCGACGCTCATCTCCTCCAGGTACCCAGATGTCTAATTAGCTGGTTTATCATTTGAGATTTGCGTACCGAGGTAAGTAAGCCAATTATTATAATTTCATAAATTATTTTACAAATCGTTGGATTTATAGTTGCATGTATATTTATGAAATAAGGAAAAATGGAATTTTGATATTTAACTTGGCTATTTTTAAATTAGTACATAGTACCATGAGTATGCATTTGAGTATTTACTATGGTTACATACAACTGCTATTATTTTGCAAAGTAGTGGAGTCATAAATATGCAAAGAATGAAGCATGTGATTATTGTGATTTTGCAAAACATATTGGTACTATTGATGTATTTTTATGCAAAGGTTAAGAATGTATAAACCACTATATATGTGATGTGAAAAGTTTATACTTATATTGATGCATGACGTGTTACATGCAAATGAGAAAAATAGAGTTTTATTGACTATTTTGAATAGTACCATGAAATTTACAAATGAGTATTTGCTATGACTATTGTAGATGGTAATATTTTGTAAGAAATGGCTTATATGTGTATATGCAAAAATATAATTACTTTGACCTTGCAAAATATGTTGGTACTATTGGGATGATTATATTCAATTGTTAATAATATACAAACCACTGTATATGTGATGCTTATGATGATGCATGATGTGTGACATGCAATTATGATGATGCAATTAAAATATACTTTATGTGTCGCCGCAGTTCTCATGTGATGTGAAATGCCAAGTGATACGTGACCCACCTCTACAGGGGTAGATATGTGGAGGACACACATTTAGAAGATGTGTTCTGATTGATTGTGATACGGGTCCCACCTCCACAAAGGGAGATATATGGAGGACACATATCTAGAGGATATGTTGTGATGGATTATGATATATGGCATAACGCTAGTACCAAGACCCTTCCTCTTGGGGACATTTAAGAGTGATACACTGGTTGGGTGTTGTAGGGTCATGGGACACATAAAAAACAGTATATATATATATATATATATATATATATATATATATAGTGGGTTTGTTACATTGCATATTCTGGTATTTACTATACATTTAAGCTTTCAAATTATATTTTACATGTTCTGATACATGATAAATGTTTTTGAAAATGGGAAGCTTTTCATGAGAATGTGATTTGAAAATATCTTTAAATGCTATGATGATATATGATTATTTTTACATTATAATAGGCTTACTTATTAAGTGTGAGCTCATGTAAATCTCATAATATTTTTTAGAGCCTCCGGAGTGAAGAAGGATTTAAGGGATGATGGAGCTTCTAGTTAAATAAATTTGTTCCATTATGTTGATGTAACCCCTGTGATACTTGTGTGTAAGGCTTGTAGCCCAAACCCTATAGTTATGGTTTGTTTTAAATTCTGGATTTGGATATATATATGATTGCCTTATATTGATTTATGTGTCATAATTCGGGACGCCTTGCATGTCGGGCATACGGTGGGTTGTCATCCTAGCTCAAAATTTTGGGTCTGAGGCGTGACAGCTTTAGTGGTATCAGAGCCTAGGTTATGACCTTAGAGACACTTACATAATGACACTTTAGGCAAAATACTAAGATGATATTGAGACAATTATAACCTTATAAGAATTTTAGGTAGTATATTTTGAAATCCTGAAATGCAAAATTTATTATGATATTAATGACAAACTAATTTAACAGGAAATAGGAATGGCTCGTCGCACTAGGAGCCAACAAAATGATGAAGACTATCAGGTTGATAATGCTGGTCAGCAGGGAGATCAGGAAGCTACTGGTGGGGCTGGTCCTGTCACTCAAGTTAGGACTGATTAGCAGCGACTCCAGACCGAGATGCTTTAGGTTCTCTCGGGTATGGCGCAGTCGATGCGGGACATGCAACATCAGATTCTACAGGCCTTTTTCACTCAGTCTGCTCCCACTACCCCGCAGACTCAGCCTGTCCCTATCATTCCACAACCTCAGCCTACCCCTCCTGCTCACAAACTCAGCCAACCGTACCTTTTCAATCTGCACTATTGACCCAGCCTACCCCACCTCAACCCTCGGTAGGAATTGGCCACAGCTTTGCAGATTTCAAAAAGTTTGCCCTGCCCCTTTTTCTGGATCCACCAACCCTGTTGATGCTGAGCGATGGATGCGAGACATGGAGAAGGCTTTTACGGCCCATGGTAGCCAGGAGTTGGAGCGGATCGGATTTGCCACCTATCTTCTTCAGGGGGAGGCTTATGACTGGTTGTTAGTTGAGGAGCAGCGTTGGGGTGAACAGATTATCTCTTAGGGAGAGTCTAGGGAGGCTTTTTTTGACAAATACTTCCCCAGGAGTGTGCAGAGATAGATGGAATCAGAGTCTATCAAATTGGAGCAAAGGAATCTTTATATGGCCCAGTATGAAGCTGAATTCACCAGGTTGGCCCGATTTGCTCCAAATATTATGACCAATGAAATGGCCAAGATCATCAGATTCACTGAGGGACTGCGACCCAGACTGAGACAAGCAATCAATGCATTTGAGCTTCTCACCTACAGTGCTGTAGTGAATAAGGCCTTAGTGATTGAAAGGGATATGAATGATGTTCAGAGGGATTGGGAATAGCAGAGGAAGAGAAAAGGGCCTAATTTTGGCCAACCCCCAGCTCAGGCCAGGAAAAAGGGTGCACATCAGGCCCCAGGACAAAGGAACAAGGAGACTCGTTGTCTTCGCTGTGGGAACTTCCACCCAGGAAGGCCTTGCCGCGGTATGTCTGGTGCCTGCTTTCTCTATGGGAAGACTGATCACAAGATGGCCACATGTCCCCTTCGGAAGGATCAACAACCCTCTTCTAGTCAAGGGATGAGTCAGCAGCATCAGCAGCAGCCACCAAGAACCCAGGGGAGGGTCTTCACCCTTACTCAGCAGGATGTTACCACCTCTAATTCTGTGGTGACTGGTATACCATTTAACTTCATATCTAGTATTACATTTTTAGTGCAATACATTGAAAGTTAATTAGAGAAGTAGGTTAAATCTTTAATGCTTTAATGTTAAAATAAATTACACTTATGTCCAGGAATGATTAAAGTAGGCACTACTTATGCTCAAACTTTAATTGATCCGGGTGTCACGCATTCTTTCATATCTGACATTTATCTTGACAAGAATGCATCATTGACACATGTTCCTATGGAGCAATAATTGCATATTGCCTTTCCAAATGGAGATATTATGAAGGTTGAAATAGTATGCAAATCCTGCCCAATTGTCTTGGAGGATAGGAGGTTGAATGCTGATCTAATTATCCTTCCACTGAAGTTCTTTGGTGTTATTCTTGGAATGGATTGGTTAGCCTCCTATCATGCTTCAGTAGACTGCTTCAGGAAGATTATCAACTTCAAAATTCCAAGTCAGCCTGAATTCAGTTTTTCTAATGGTCAGAAACACTTAGCCTCAGTGTTCATATCAGCGCTACAGGCAGAAAAGTATCTGATGAATGGTGGTCAAGGATTTCTTGCTATAGTCAAGGATCTTCAGCAGGAAGAGACCAAGTTGGAGGATATCCCTATAGCTCGAGAATTCCCTAATGTCTTTCCGGATGAATTGTCTGATTTGCCCCCAGACCGGGAAGTCGAGTTCTCCATTGATTTAGTTTCTGAAACTGGACCTATATCCAAGGCCCCTTATCGCATGGCCTCGGCTGAGTTAAAGGAATTAAAGGATCAATTGCAGGAGCTCCTATATCGAGGATTTATCAGACCCAGTGTTTCTCCTTGGGGTGCTCCAGTTCTATTTGTTAAGAAGAAGGATGACAGTCTTCGGCTCTGCATTGATTATCGAGGAATCAATAAGGTAACAGTGCTGAATAAGTACCCTTTGCTGAGGATTGATGACTTGTTTGATCAACTCCAAGGAGCTTGGATATTCTCAAAGATTGATCTTAGGTCAGGGTACCATCAACTCAAAGTCAAGGAGGGGGATGTGCCTAAGACAGCATTCAGGACCAGATATGGCCACTATGAGTTCTTGGTGATGCTGTTTGGGTTAACTAATGCCCCAGCAGTATTCATGGATTTGATGAACAAAATTTTTAAGCCATACTTGGATCAATTCGTGGTGGTTTTTATTGATGACATCTTGATATATTCCAAGAGCCATAAGGAGCATGAGGACCATCTGAGAATTGTGCTTCAAATTCTTTGAGAGAAGAAACTTTACGCCAAGCTGCAGAAGTGTAATTTTTGGTTGAATCAAGTATCTTTCTTGGGTCATATAATATCCAAAGACGGCATATCGATGGACCCAAAAAAGATTGAGGCTATCATAAGCTGGGACCTTCCAATGTAGCAGAATCAGAAGCTTCTTGGGGCTAGCCGGGTATTACCATAAATTTGTGGAGAACTTCTCTCGCATTGCTCTACCCCTAACTCGCTTAACCCAAAAGCGAGTGAAGTTTGATTGGATGGAGGAGTGTGAGAAAAGTTTTCAGGAGTTAAAGCAGCGCCTAGTGACAGCTCACATTCTTGTTCTTTCGATTGGATCTGAAGGTTTTACTCTATATAATGATGCCTCTCGGAAGGGATTGAGATGCGTTCTGATGCAGAATGGGAAGGTGATAGCCTATGCCTCCAAACAACTGAAGCCTTATGAGCAAAATTACCCTACTCATGATCTGGAATTGGCGTTGTAGTTTTTGCTCTGAAGATTTGGCGGCATTATCTATATAGAGTGTTGTGTGATGTATATACAGATCATAAGAGTTTAAAATACATCTTCACACAGAAGGAGCTGAACTTGAGGCAGAGGAGGTGGTTGGAACTACTAAAGGATTATGACTTGACCCTAGACTACCATCCGGGGAAGGCCAATGTAGTAGCTGATGCCCTGAGCAGAAAATCCTCTTCTGAGTTAGCTGCTATGATTACTTCCCAGCCTCACATATTGAGAGACCTTGAGAGGTGGGAAGTTGGATTGAGAGTATAGCGATCTGATGGGCTTATTGCAGCACTTGTACTCCAGCCGACCCTAATTGACAGGATCAAGTCCTCCCAGATAAAAGATCCAGATTTACAAAAGATTAAAGAAGATGTGCAGTCAGGAGTTCAGAAAGGATTTTATGTAATGGAGGATGGATTCCTAAAATTTAAAGGAAGACTTTGTGTGCCAAATATTGAGGAGCTGAAGGCCAAAATTTTGAAGGAGGCTCACTACTCTTCATATACTGTGCATCCGGGTGGCACTAAGATGTATAGAGACTTAAGAAAAAAATTTTGGTGGAAAGGTATGAAGAGGGAGATTGCTCAGTATGTGGCCAAGTGCTTGGTGTGTCAGCGAGTGAAGGCCGAGCATCAAAGGCCTACGGGACCTCTTCAGTCTCTGATGATTCCTCAGTGGAAGTGGGAAAAGATTACAATGGACTTTGTGACTGGTCTGCCCAAACTCCCAGGAGTAATGATGCTGTTTGGGTTATTGTGGATAGACTAACAAAATCAGCTCATTTCCTACCTTTCAGAGTTGGGGTCTCTAATGAACGATTGGCTAGTTTGTATATTGAGCAGATCGTGAGACTTCATGGTGTTCCTGTATCTATTGTATCAGATAGGGATACCAGATTTGTGTCCCAGTTCTGGAAGAGTCTTCATAAGGCTATGGGAACCAAATTAAATTTCAGTACATCCTATCATCCCCAGTCAGATGGACAATCAGAGAGGACCATACAGATTCTGGAAGATATGTTGCGAACTTGTGTGATGGATTTGGGTGGAGCATGGGATAACCACCTACCTTTAGTGGAGTTTGCATATAATAATAGTTACCAGGCCAGTATCCAGATGGCTCCATTTGAAGCTCTGTATGGTAGGAGGTGCAGATCTCCTTTATGTTGGGATGAAGTTGGGGAGAGAAAATTGCTAGGCCCTGAGCTGGTTCAGCAGACAGTCGATAAGGTGCATTTAATCAGGAAATGTCTTCGTACAGCTCAGAGCAGGCAGAAGAGTTATGCTGATGTCAGAAGGAGGGAATTGAAATTTCAGGTTGGGGACCATGTTTTCTTAAGGGTATCACCAACCAAGGATGTGATGAGATTTGGGATCAGAGGGAAGCTAAGCCCACGTTATATTGGACCTTTTGAGATCTTGAGCAGAATTGGAGAGGTAACATACAGCCTAGCGCTGCCTCGATTCTATCTGGGGTACACAATGTGTTTCATGTCTCTATGTTGTGGAAGTATATTTCTGACCTCGGCCATGTAATAGAATATGAGCCTATTCAGTTGAGGAAAGATTTATCTTATGAGGAGCATCCTGTGCGTATCGTGGACCGCAAGGATCAAGTTCTGAGACGACATACCATTCCCTATGTCAAGGTACAGGAGTAATCATTCTGAGAGGGAGGCTACTTGGGAACTTGAAGAGAAAATGAAACTGAATTATCCAATTATTTGCAGGTAAATTATCTATACAAGATAGTTGACTTTTGAATAGAACCTATTTGAATTCTATAGTTTAATTAAAATGTATCAATTTCAAGGCCGAAATTTTATAAGGGGGCGAATGTAACCCTCGGGATCTTAATTCTCTGTAACCCCCGGGATTTTAATTCCCTAGTTCATGAGGCTGAAACGGGTGACACCTGGGACTCCTGCGGTTATGCGTAGCGGATGGGTTTCCTATTTTCGCGTAACGAATGGGTCTCTCGAGTCCCTGGACCGAGGCATCGCGTGGAGTTTATATTGAGTTGGAGGGTGACTTCCTTCTTTAACCCGGCGCTCATCTCCTCCAGGTACCCAAATGTCTAATTAGCTGGTTTACCATTTGGGATTTGCGTACCAAGATAAGTAAGCCAATTATTATAATTTTATAGATTATTTTACAAATCGTTGGATTTATAGTTGCATGTATATTTATAAAATAAGGAAAAATAAAATTTTGATATTTAACTTGGCTATTTTGAAATTAGTACATAGTACCATGAGTATGCATTTGAATATTTACTACGGTTACATACAACTGCTATTATTTTGCAAAGTAATGGAGTCATAAATATGCAAAGAATGAAGCATGTGATTATTGTGATTTTGCAAAATATATTGGTACTATTGATGTATTTTTATGCAAATGTTAAGAATGTACAAACCACTATATATGTGATGTGAAAAGTTTATACTTATATTGATGCATGACGTGTTATATGCAAATAAGGAAAATGGAGTTTTATTGACTATTTTGAATAGTACCATAAAATTTACATATGAGTATTTGCTATGACTATTGTAGATGGTAATATTTGCAAGAAATGGCTTATATGTGTATATGCAAAAATATAATTACTTTGACCTTGCAAAATATGTTGGTACTATTGAGATGATTATATGCAATTAATAATATATAAACCACTGTATATATGATGCTTATTATGATGCATGATGTGTGACATGCAATTATGATGATGCAATTAAAATATACTTTATGTGTCACCGCGGTTCTCATGTGATGTGAAATGCCAAGTGATATGTGGCCCACCTCCATAGGGGTAGATATGTAGAGGACACACATTTAGAGGATATATTCTGATTGATTGTGATACGGGACCCACCTCCACAGGGGAGATATATGGAGGACACACATCTAGAGGATGTGTTGTGATGGATTATGATATATGGCATAACGCTGTACCAGGACCCTTCCTCTTAGGGGACATTTAAGAGTGATACACCAGTTGGATGTTGTAGGGTCGTGGGACATAAGAAAACAACATATATATATATATATATATATATATATATATATATATATATATATATATATATATAAACAGTGGGTTTGTTACATTGCATATTCTGGTATTTACTATACATTTAAGCTTCCAAATTATATTTTACATGTTCTGATAGCATGATAAATGTTTTTGAAAATGTGAAGCTTTTCATGAGAATGTGATTTGAAAATATCTTTAAATGCTATGATAATATGATTGTTTTTACATTATAATAGGCTTACTTATTGAGTGTGAGCTCATGTAAATCTCATAATGTTTTTCAGAGCAACAGGAGTGAAGAATGATTTAAGGGGTGATGGAGCTTCTAGTTAAATAAATTTGTTCCATTATGTTGATGTAACCCCTGTGATACTTGTGTGTAAGGCTTATAGCACAAACCCTATAGTTATGGTTTATTTTAAATTCTAGATTTGGATATATATATATATATATTTGCCTTATATTGATTTATGTATCATAATTCGGGACGCCTTGCATGCCGGGCATGCGGCGGGTTGTCACCCTAGCTCAAAATTTTGGGTCTGAGGCGTGACAAGTAATAAATATGTATATAATCTATTTATTTTTTTAAAAAAATTTAGGAAGCTAATAATGATTCTTACCTCATAGATGCTTACAATAAGTTAACCAAATGACTCCAATTGGATCTTTCAGGGCCAAATCATCCCAAATCATGCAGACATCAAGTCAATGCATGCCATACTAATATATTTAAATAATTTTCTAAAATTCCTTAATAACCATTATTTAATGTCAAAATTATCCCTCTAAGAGTCAATCCACTAACCTGATTTCTTTTTCCTATCAACATAAGGATGCCGTCATACTAAGGATAGAATATTAGGGGAGGTTAACCAGCTAAGAGATATAACATGAGAAAAGAGAGAGAGAGTTATAGGGTGAAAGGAGAAGAAATGGAAAAGAGTGAGGAAGAAACCAGAGAACCAAAGACAGAAGAGATAAGGATGGAGCGCGTGGGGCTTTTGATCTGGGGCGAACCAAGGGGCTTATCAGCCCATTTCAGAAACACATAATGAACTGGGCCATGGCCCAAGCCTTACATTCTCCCCTCCTTAATTAAATTTGTCATTGAAATTGGCATACATGAGTTGTTAAATATGTAAGGGTACTTCTATTTCATTTCTTCTTCAAGCTTTCGGGTAGCTTCCCAGTGACTGCTTCATTGAACTTTAACATATGAAATAGCACGATGCCTTAAGATTTAGTCCTTTCTATCAACATCTTTAATGATTATTCTTCATAATATAAATCTTCTTCTAGTACTTGAGGGTCTAGTCTCACAACATGATTAGGATCTGGTATGTATTTCTTCAATATTGATGTATAAAAAATATTATGCACACCTGCCAAAATAGGGGGTAACACCAAACGATAGACTACTTCTTGCATCTTCTCTATGATGTTAAAAAACTTAGATAACTCAAATTTTACTTACCTCGAGCACCAAATCTTATAATTTCTTTTGTAGGTGATACTTTTAAAATACATGATCATCAATTTAAAATTTTGGTTTTCTTCTTCTATTTTCTGCATAGCCTTTCTATCTACTTTGAGATGTCTTTAATCTTTCTTATATTAATTGTATCTTATCAACGGTTATTTGTATAAGTACTGAGCCCAATAATTTTCTTTCACCCATATCATACCAACATATAGGATATCTGCATTTTCTTTCATCTAATGCTTTAAAAAGAGCCATTTGAATGCTAGCCTAATCTTGTTATTATAAGCAAACTCTACTAAAGGTAAGTGTTCATCTTATGAACTTCCTAAATCTAACACAGACTCTGTGTATCTTTCAAATTTTGGATTATCCTTTTGAATTGAGTATTTGTTTGAGGATCCTGAAATTCAATTTAGTTCCTAAAACTAGGTGTAAACTCTTCCAAAAGTGAGACACAAATCTAATATCCTTATCTAATGCAATAGTAACTAGAACTCCATGCAGTCTTATATATTCATCGATGTAGAGCCTAGCTGATCTTTTAAAAGAATAGCCAAACTCTACATTCTAGGAAATGAGCTAATTTTGTTATAATATCCCCAATTACTCAATTACTCCAACTGCATCATTACCACTAGTAGTTTTTAGTAAATTTGTTACAAAATCTATTGTAATATTTTCCTGTTTTCATTTAGAAATGGATAGAGGTTGCAATGGTCCTTCTGATCTCTAATAGTCGGTTTTCACTTGCTGCTGGCACACCGGATATTTAACAACAAATTATGTAATCTCTCTTTTCATGTTGATCCACCAAAATATCTCCTTAAGATTTCTATACATCTTCGTACTATCAAGATATACTATATAATTAGTATTATGAGCCTCTTCTACAAGTTCTTTCTTCAAATCTAATTTATTAGGCACATATAATTAATCTACTTTCAAATCACAATGAACTATCCTTATGAATCTTAAATTCTAACTATTTATTAGGGTCAAGCTTGCCTCTAATTTTCTACAACTCTAGATCACTGATTTGAGCAAGTTTTATTCTTTCCATTAGGTTAGGCTGCACTCTATGATCTGCCAGTTCTCTTCCAAATTCATGTATTTGAACCTCAATATCTAACTTCCTAAGATCATCCATGATATATTTATTAGTGATCGTTGTTGCTAAATTGTTTGAAGACTTTCTACTCAAGTCATCCACCACCAAATTTACTTTTCAAGGATGATAATTAATGAACAGATCATAGTCTTTTAATAATTCTAAAAATCTTCTTTGCCTTATATTTAACTGTTTTTGAAAAAGAATGTATTTTAGACTTTTATAAACGGTAAAGATTTTACATGTCACACCATACTGATAATGCCTCCAAATTTTAAGAATAATTATAATAATTAATTCAAGATCATGAGTAGGATAATTCTACTTATATGATTTTAATTATCTAGAAACATAAATTATTACTTTTTTACTCTACATCAATACACGACTTAGACTCTTTTGAGAGGTATCACTATAAATAGTGAACTTTTTATTTTTTTTTATATAAATAGTTAAAATTGGAGCCGATACTAATCTTGTCTTTAATTCTTGAAAACTTTGCTCCCATTTTTTCATTAGCCACCTATTATTTGTGTTGACACTGAGTCACTTTCTTCAAACTCTGGGGAAACGGATGTCCTTCTCGTTGGACTCCTGCAAAAAAAGTCCTAAAGACCGGATGCTCCGGTGGGGACCCTTCGAAACTCAAGTTAGTCACTCAGGAACAGACAAGAACTGACTAGCAGAAGGAAGCTAGAAAGTTTGGGTTTAACTAGTAGGGAGAAGCTAGAAAAACCAGAGTTCTTCGATTCCTGAGTGTCGCTTTTATACATGTTCGAAGATACACCCTTCCATTCCAAAAAATTGCTAATTTCAAGGTGCCTCATTCAATAACGGACAAAAAGATGAGGCTGACAGTGACAGATCGTACTGTCACAGTTCACGTCGGAGGTGTCGTCACCTGTCAGTGCGGTCTCACAGGTGTCTAGCATCCGTAGTAATACCTGGTGCGCGTCGCTGCTGGATGTGACCGCGCACAGTTGTAGGCGAGCGGTGGACCGTACGCTGTAACAAGGTATGGTCATGCACAGTGACAGGCACGCGATGGACCATACACCGTTATGAGGTATGGCCATATATTGCTACGGATGTGCGGCGGACCATGCGGGCATGCCAGGTGGCCCGAGGCTATAGGCTACTGGGCTCAAGGGCCAGACCATGTATCGGGCATTGTTCGTGTAGCCCGAGACCGAGGGGTCTCGGGGGTTGAGATACTGTTCATAGGGCTCGGGAGCTGTGGCTCGAGGCTGAGACTGGAACTCGAAGCCGGGCACTGTTCATGTAGCCCGAGACCGAGGGGGTCTCGGAGGTTGAGATACTGTTCATAGGGCCCGAGAGCTATGGCTTGAGGCTGAGACTGGAACTCGAAGCCGGACACTATTCATGTAGCCCAAGACCGAGGGGGTCTCGGGAGTTGAGATATTGTTCATAGGGCTCGGGAGCTGTAGCTCAAGGCTGAGACTGGAACTCGAAGCTGGGCACTGTCCATGTAGCCCGAGACCGAGGGGGTCTCGGGGGTTGAGATACTGTTCATAGGGCCCAGGAGCTATGGCTCGAGGCTGAGACTGGAACTCAAAGCCGGGCACTGTCCATGTAGCCCGAGACCGAGGGGGTTCGGGGGTTAAGATACTGTTCAAAGGGCCCGGGAACTGTGGCTCGAGGCTGAGACTGGAACTCAAAGCCGGGCACTGTTCATGTAGCTCAAGACCGAGGGGGGTCTCGGGGGTTGAGATACTATTCATAGGGCCCGGGAGCTGTGGCTCGAAGCAGAGACTGAAACTCAAAGTCGGGCACTATTCATGTAGCTCGAGACCGAGGGGGTCTCGGGGGTTGAGATACTGTTCATTGGATACCGAGGGGGGCTCAGGAGGCCGAGAGGGCCTCCATCAGCCGCCGTTACCGTTTATTCTGACGGCGTTGGATCAGCCATATCAGATGCCCCCTCACCCCTGAGACGGAGTGGGTCCACCCCAGCAAGGCGAAAGGGGTGTCACTTCCCGAGTGGCTGATCCCCATCCTTTGCGAACCGCCCCCGGACACGCGTCTCTGGGCACTGCAATGACTTTATGCGGGCATCATGTGGAATGTGAAAGGGCGGCCACTACCGTCCACCCGATCTGCGGTGATCGTCCTCGAAGCAAGGTTGATCCTTCGAAGTCTGTGAGAAAAGTCGCGCCATCATTGCCCATCATAACGACGACGTCAGCGGCGTTCCATCATTGGCCGGAGGTAGATCGTATCACGCATCGAGCGGTCACCGAGGTAGCCCAACCTATGGTGGAAGTCCGCGTGGCTGACGAGACAAACCGGGACAATTCAAAACTGAATAAAACTTGGGTGGGGGGTTGAATCTGGCCACACTGCTCCTGTCATCATTGTCTTGTTCCTCCCATCCAGCTCTTCAATCTTGTATGCTCCATGATGGAGTGCTTCGGTGATCCGGTAGGGCCCCTCCCAGTTCGGAGCTAGCTTGCCTCCTTCCGTCGGCTTCGAGACCTCGGCTCGTCGAAGGATCAGGTCTCCCGACAAAAAGGTCTTGGGGCGCACGCGGGCGTTGTAATATTTGGCAGCTCATTGTCGATAGACCGCCATCCGGAGCCGCGCTCGGTCTCGCACCTCCTCCACTAGGTCGAGGTTGGCTCGTAGCTGGTCCGGGTTGTCTTCATCACTATATGATTTCACCCGAGAGCTCGGGAGCCTATCTCCACCGGAATGACAGCTTCGGACCCGAAGACCAGGCTGAATGGGGTCTCTCCGGTGGGGGCTCGTGGTGTTGTATGGTAGGCCCATAGCACATTGTGGAGCTCCTCCACCCACCGTCCCTTGCAATCATCCAGTCGGGTTCTCAGTCCTTAGAGAACGATGTGATTAGTTACCTCAGCCGCTCCATTGGTCTGAGGGTGTCCGACGGAACTGAATCTCTGATGGATGCCCAGTTTGGTGCATAATTCTTGGAAGGGTGCGTTGTCAAACTGCCGGCCATTATCGGTGAGCAGAGTGTGTGGTAATCCGAATCGGCATATGATAGACTTCCAAAAGAAAGATCTCACCTTGCTCTTAGTGATCTTAGCAAGGGCTTTGGCCTCAATCCACTTGGTGAAGTGATCGACTGCCATCAGGAGGAACTTGCGCTGTCCGGAGGCTGGAGGGAATGGTCCCAAGATGTCCATACCCCACTGGGCGAAGGGCCAAGGCACCGCCAGGAGGGTCAACTGAGATGTTGGCTATCGTTGAATATTGGCGTGGCATTGGTAGCTATCACACTTCTTAACAAGCTCAGCCGCGTCTTCCCTCATGGTCAGCCAGTAGTACCCCTACCGTAAGGCCTTGTAAGCTAGGGCTCTGCCCCCTAGATGACTCCCGCAGATGCCCTCATGGATTTTTCGTAAGATGTAGTCTACTTTGGCTGGTCCGACGCACTTGAGGACCGGGTAAGAAAATGATCTTCGATAAAGCTTCACGTCCATCATCAGGAACTTCGGGGCTCGCCGTCTAAGTAGTTTGGCCTCAGTAGGGTCTTCGGGGAGAGTGCAGTCAGTCAAATATCGGACGTAGGCATCCATCCAGGAGGGCCCTTGCTCAACCGGCAGTGCTTCATCCACAGCTTCAATGCTTGGGGTCTGCAGGTGCTCCACATACGTTCTTCCCAGGTTTTCGTCGGCCGAGGTGGCCAAACGGGACAGCGCGTCGGCCCTAGCGTTCTCCGCTCGGAGGATATAGCTGACGCGGAAGTAAGAGAATCGAGGGGCTTGGGATTGCACCTTGCTCAGATAATGGGACATGATCGGGTCTCTGGCTTTGTACTCCCCAGCAACCTATCTGGAAATAAGCTGGGAGTCCGTGAAGGCCCTTAGACGCCCCGCACTGAGCTCCTCGGCTAGCCTCATTCCCACCAACAGGGCTTCATACTCCGCCTGGTTATTAGTGGCCGAGAACAGAAACCGAAGGGCATACTCCACCACCTCCCCCTCGGGGCTCGCAAGGATGAGCCCGGCTCCGCTTCCCTGAGAGTTTGCTGCTCCATCCACATGCAAGATCCAGTCTTTCTTTTCTGTTTCCTCAGTCGAGGAGGACTCCCTGTGCACCTCCGGACGCGATTCCTCCGAACATTTCTCCGTCCAAGTACACTCGACCAAGAAATCAGCTAACACTTGAGACTTCATGGCAGACCTTGGCCGAATAGATAGGTCGAACTCGCTCAGCTTAATGGCCCACTTGGCTAACCGACCAGAGGTGTCAGGACGGGACAAGATGATCCGAAGAGGTTGGTCCGTGAGCACCACGATGGGATGAGCTTGGAAGTAGGGTCGAAAGCGTTGGGCAGAGACCACCAGGGCGAAAATAATCTTCTCAGCCTTAGAATATCTAGTCTCGGCATCATGAAGCACCTTGCTGGTATAGTAGACCAGCCTCTGCACTTCGTCGGCATCCATATGCACGAGCATAGAACTGACAGCCTCGGGGATGGCTGCAAGATACAGGAAGAGCTCTTTCCTGCCCCTTGGCTTGGACAACGGCGAGGGAGTGGACAAAAATTGCTTCAACTCTTCGAAGGCATCCTGACACTTCTTTGTCCACTCGAAGCTGTTGACCTTACGCAATGCCTTAAAAAAGGGCAGGCACCTTTCTGCCGATCTTGACATGAAGCGACTCAAGGCCGCCACCCTTCCGGCTAGGCATTACATCTCCTTCTTATTAGCTGGGGGCCTCATATCCAAGATAGCACGGATCTTATCGGGATTGGCTTCGATCCCTCGCTGGGTTACCATAAAGCCCAAAAACTTGCCTGCTGCCACCCCGAAGGCACACTTGTGGGGTTCAGCCTCATCCGGTATCGGCGCAGGTTGTTGAAGGTCTCTGCGAGATCGACGACGTGGTCTGCAGCATTGGTGCTCTTGGTCAGCATATTGTCCACATACACCTCCATGTTGCGCCCGATCTGGTCCTCAAAAACCTTATTCATCAACCTCTAATAGGTGGCTCCGACATTCTTTAGCCCAAACGACATCACCTTGTAACAGTAAATCTCTTTCTCAGTGACGAAGGAGGTTGCTTCTTCATCAGCCAGGTTCATCCTGATTTGGTTGTACCCCAAAAATGCATCCATGAAGCTAAGAGTTTTGTATCCGGATGTAACGTCCACTAGCTAGTCGATCTGGGGCAATGGGAAGCTGTCTTTGGGGCACGCCTTATTGAGATCGGTGAAGTCCACGCACATCCTACAGCTCCCACTGGCTTTGCGAACCATCACAACATTAGCTAGCCAGTCGGGGTAGTGCACCTTACAGATGTGACCGGCTACCAATAGCTTTCGCACCTCCTCATCCATGGCCTTCTGTCTGTCAGGGGCGAAGCTCCTCTTCTTCTGCCTAATGGATCGGCACTCCGGCCTGATATTGAGCCAGTGGGTAATCACTTCTTCCAAAATACCTGGCATGTCGGACGCCGACCAGGCGAAGACATCGACGTTGGCTCGTAAGAAAGCGAGGAGTTGGTCGTGGGCTTCCTCCGGGAGTAGGGCTTCGATCTGGATTGTCTTTGTTGGGTCCTCTCTAAGAGGGAAAGCAAGCATGCGCTCGGCCGGCTCTCCTCTTCTCTCCAGGTCCCGGGGGTCCAGTGCTTCTGGTGCAGGTGCAGGCAACACTCCCTGTGAACTAGGGGCCATGTGATAGCAAAGTGTGAGCCGGTTCTGCTCCCCCCGCATCTTCCTAACTCCTTCACTGGTGGAAACCTCATGAGTAGCCTCTTGGTGGAGATGACAGCGTCTAAAAGATTAAGCCCAGGTCTTCCGAGGATAGCATTATAGGCGAGGGGTACCCGGACCACCAGAAAGCTCATGAAGACTGTACTTTGGCATGGGGCTGCGCCGGCCATGACTGGAAGAGTGATCTCCCCCTCGACCTTCATGGAATCCCCAGTGAATCCCATCAGGGGCGTGGCGATGGGCCGAAGCAGGTCGGGCGACAGGTTCATGCGAACGAAGGCATCATAACTCAAAACATCCACTGAGCTCCCACTATCAACTAGAATTCTCTTTACAGGATGTTTAGCGATCGTCATGGACATGACAACGCTATCATCATTTTTATTTACCACCCCCTCTAAGTCCCTTTTAGAAAAAGGGATTACAGAATCTAACTCTTCCTCCCCCCGCAGCCTCTTAGGTGGGCTACCTGTCCCCCAGGAAATCATCGCCACCGTCCTCTCAGTTGGAGCATTGTCGACCACCAGTAGTGGAGGCGCCGATGGACCAGGGGCATCCAGGTTGTTCCTTCGAACGAACTTCCCCAAATGGCCACGCTGGATAAAATCCTCTATTGCCTTCTTCAGCTGGCGACAGTCGTTGGTGTCGTGGCCATGATCCCGGTTGTAGCGGCAGTAGAGATTCTTGTTACGGAGGATTTTTGGGTTCATCGGAGGTGGGCGCTAAAGATAGGACTCACCCTCGATCTCGAGCAAGATGTGCGATATAGGGGCGAGCAGAGGAGTGCAGGGCCCGTCTCTCTGTGCAGGAGCTCGAGGACGGTTGTTTGGTCGGCGGGGAGGTTTGGGCTTCCTAGGTCGAACTTCAACAGGCTCAGAGCGGGCCAGCTTCTTAAGAACACTCCCGCTAGCCTCGCACCGAGAGGAGTCAGCCTCATCGGTGCAGATATACTTCTGGGCCCGGGTCAAAAGTTCGGTGTAAGAACCGGGCGGCTTCTTGTCAAGGGAGTACGTGAAGCAGGATGGATGGAGCCCTCACTTCAAGGCCAGAGTGGCCACCGAGTCTTCAAGATTGTAGACTTTCAAGGCTGCCTCCTTGAACCGAGCGACATAATCCTGCAAGGTCTTGCCGCTCTTCTGCTGGACAGCGAAGAGGCTGTCAGCTACCCTTGGAATCTTTCAGCAGGCATCGAAATGAGCTAAGAAGGCTCTCTCCAGCTGACAAAAGAATCTATACTCCACGGCGGCAGGCGAGAGTACCAAGCTCGGGCAGACTTCTTCAGGGTGGCAGGGAAGGCGATGCACATGAGCGAATCGGTTGCCCCCTAGACTTGCATGATAACCTTGTAACTTTCTAGGTGGTCCAGGGGATCCGTGGTCCCATCATATGGATCCAGCTGAGGAAGGTGGAACCGGATGGAGATGGGCTCTTCCATGATACGGCGGGACAGCGGAGGTTGGCTGTCATAGTCCGCCTCTGGCAGGTGGGTGATCCGGTGGTTGAGTTCCTCCAATCATTGGTTATACTCATCGAGTTGACGCTCGGCTCGACGGGCTATCCTGCCATTGAAGGACCCCTCCCCCAAGGATTCTGAGGATGGGGAAGAGTGACGGCGATATCGGCGAGGGCGCTCTGCCTCCCTCCCATGCCGCCGCTTGGGAGAAACGCTGGCGTGACGAGAAGGTGATCGAAGTCTCTTGGAAGCTCCCCGGTGGTGAGGCTTGGGCGAAGCATGGCGGTGGCGATCCTCCGGGATTGGCGATCTCTTCCGGGAGGAATGCTGGCTGGGTTGCACCACCCCCAGAACTAATGGGAATGGCTCCGGCTACCGCGGGGCCGCCTGCTGGTGCTGCAGACCTTGAACCACCGCCGCCAAGGACTAAACCTGCATGACTAGGGCGGCAAGCCGGTCTTCCTAAAGCTGCTATGGAGGAGGCACAGAGACATCGATCGGAGGAGCGAAAGTCTAGCCGTCTGGAGATGCGGCGGTGCAGGGACACCAGCTAGGGGAGCTGAGGGGCCAACCACCAGTGGATCTGCTCCTTGACACTGCCCCCCAACGCAACTGACAGATACCCCTTTCGCACGGGTTGTCACCATGGCTCAAGAGCTCGGGGAGAGAGAGGTTGCAGATTGCTGGTTCGATATCTTTCTCTTCCCCCCTTCCTGGCGCGCCAATCTGTTGACGCCGAGTCACTTTCTTCAAACGCCGAAGAAACGGATGTCCTCCTCACCGGACTCCTGCAAGAAAAGTCCCCGAAGACCGATGCTCTGGTGGGAACCCTCCGATGCTTAAGTTAGTCACTCGGAAATAGACGAGAACTGACTAGCAGAAGGAAGCTAGAAAGTTTGGGTTTAACTAGTAGGGAGAAGCTAGAAAAACCAGAGTTCTTCGATTCCTACTTACAGTGAGAGTGTACGCTTTTATACCTGTTTGAAGATACACCCTTCCATTCCGGAAGATTGTTGATTTCAAGGCAACTCGTTCAATAAAGGACAAAAAGATGAGGCTGACAGTGACAGATCGTACTGTCACCATGCACGTTGGAAGTGTCCTGCGTCACCTGTCAGTATGGCCTCACAGGTATCTGGCATCCGTGGTTATACCTGGTGGGCGCAGCTGCCGGATGTGATCGTGCACAGTTGTAGGCGGGTGGTGGACCGTAAGCTGTAATGGGGTATGGTCATGCACAGTGACAGGCACGCGATGGACCATACGCCATTATGAGGTATGGCCACACACTGCTACGGATGTGCGGCGGACCACACGGGCATGCCAGGTGACCCGAGGCTATAGGCTGCTGGGCTCAAGGGCCAGACTATGTATCGGGCACTGTTCATATAGCCCGAGACCGAGGGGGTATCGAGGGTTGAGATATTGTTCATAGGGCCCGGGAGCTGTGGCTCGAGGCTGAGACTGGAACTCGAAGCCGGGCACTGTTCATGTAGCCCAAGACCGAGGGGTCTCGGGGGTTGAGATACTGTTCACAGGGCTTGGGAGATGTGGCTCGAGGCTGAGACTGGAACTCAAAGCCGGGCACTGTTCATGTAGCCCGAGACTAAGGGGGTCTCGGGGGTTGAGATACTGTTTATAGGGCCCGGGAGCTGTGGCTCAAGGCTGAGACTGGAACTCGAAGCCGGGCACTATCCATGTAGCTCGAGACCGAGGGGGTCTCGGGGGTTGAGATACTGTTCATAGGGCCCGGGAGCTGTGGCTTGAGGCTAAGACTGGAACTCGAAGCCGGGCACTGTCCATGTAGCCCGAGACCGAGGGGTCTTGGGGGTTGAGATACTGTTCATAGGGATCGGGAGCTGTGGCTTGCGGCTGAGACTGGAACTCGAAGCCAGGCACTATCCATGTAGCCCGAGACCGAGGGGGTCTCGGGGGTTGAGATACTGTTCATAGGGCCCGGGAGCTATGGCTCGAGGCTGAGACTGGAACTCGAAGCTAGGCACTATTCATGTAGCCCGAGACCGAGGGGGTCTCGGGGGTTAAGATACTGTTCATAGGGCCCGAGAGCTGTGGCTCGAGGCTGAGACTGGAACTCGAAGCCGGGCACTGTTCATGTAGCCCAAGACCGAGGGGGTCTCGGGGGTTGAGATACTGTTCATTGGATATCGAGGGGGGTTCAGGAGGGCGAGATGGCCTTCGTCAGCCGCCGTTACCGTTTATTCTGACGGCGTTGGATCAGCCATATCAATTTGTAAATGACTATCTCTTTCTCTCAAAAGCCAAACCTTCTAACTATCAACATCTTAAATCAATTGGCAAGGAATTGTCTAGTATTTCGGGGATTAGAAGAGTTGATAATTTGGACACTTAACTCAAGTGCATGAAACTGTGGCTTTGTTGGCCCAGATGGCAACCCAAGAGGGGGGGGGGTGAATTGGGTTCTTTTAAAAATTGACCTTTTAAAAAATTATCTGCTCTAAGACAAATGAAATTGATTGCAATGCAAATATAAAGCACAAATAAGGAGATAGAGATAGAGATAATGAATGCACGACAAACACAAAGATTTTATAGTGGTTCGGTGTATCCAACACCTACGTCCACTCCCAAGATTCACTTGGGTCCATACTATAATCAACTAGATTACAGCCGAGTTATTTTACAAGAGCACAACTCACAACTTGTTGTTTTCCTCCGGGATCACAACGAACCCAGCCGGTTTTTCGGGCTCACCAGCACAAAACCCTAAACTCAATCTATTCTAGCTTGACCCGAGGTTAACAACCTCTACTAGTTCAATCCCCTTGATAGAACTAGTACAAACAAATATAAGAATGTTTTACAATGATTCATAGCTCCTTAGTTGAGCAAATATTCAAAATAAAGTAAACAAGTTTAGAAAAGCCTGTTTGGAGATGAATGAATTTGAGCTTTTCTTCTTTTCCTCTTCTCTTTTTGGAATGATGAACCAAGCCTCAGCTTTAATCCCTCACAGTTGTTGCAGTTGAGAAGATTAGAAATGGAAGAAACGGAGCTTTTACTTCAATTTGGGAAATCCATCGATTTTTTTGATTTGAACGCCTTGGATTCCTCTTTGAGCTTTTTGGAGTGGAAGGATTTGAGTTTGAAGGTTTTTCTCTTGAGATTCAGGCTCATGCTTTCTCAGATTTTTGATTTGAAATTTTTGTCTATTTCTGTCTCACTTTTCAAACGGGTGTTTTTCCCTTTTTATAGATTTTCTTCAATCCGTTTTTGGGATGAAACTAGCCGTTGGAGTGTACCTATAGACAAAATATATCCGTTAGAAATTAGGTAAAAAGGAAATATTATCGTTAGAGCTGATCTGGCAATTTAAATTTTTGTTCCAGTCAGGTTGGAGTCGGCTCCAACTTTTCAGGTGTCGGCTCCATATCGTTTTTCCAAAAATAAAAATTTCCGAGTTCGTTGAGGAGTCGGCTCCGAAAAAGTAAGTGTCGGCTCGCCATCGCCAGGTGTCAGCTCCCGAAAACTGTAGGTGTCGGCTCCAGGATGCTCAAAAAATTAACGTTCTGTTCCCGCATCGGAGTCGGCTCCAGACACTGTAAGTGTCGACTCCGAAACTCTGGGTGTCGGCTCCGGAACATATCAAAAATCAGAATAAAATTCGAATGGCCATGGGGTCGGCTCCAGGACTTCTAAGTGTCGACTCCAGGTTCTGAAACTTTGAAATTGAAGTTTTGCAATAGATTCAAAACACGTTTCTTAATTCATTTAAATTGATCAAATAATTTTAACTCCTGAAACACTTCTCAAATCCATTAGTAATCAAATAAATATACTCAATTCCTTTATTAATCATCAAAATCAATAATTGGGTCAACAATCTCTCCCTTTTTGATGATTATAAAAACATTGAGTATATGCATAGTATTCTTAAATTCAAATCTTTAAGGAAATAACATTCACAAGTGGGCTCCCCCTGAATGAGGTAACTCCCCCTATGAAGTTCAAATTATCAATTGTTCTTCATTTGATACTTAAGATTTATGCAATTTCAAACAAGCTTTATACTAATAATCTTTAAACAATTTCAAAAAGTATTCTTACTTTTTCAATCACATATTAACCAATGCATATATGATATAACTTTCTCCCCCTTTTTTGTAATCAACAAAAAGAAAAAAGTTAAGTCATAAGATAAATTGATAGATCAAAAAGTAATTTCATTGCATCAAAAGTATTACAAAATAGAACTGAACTTTGACATTACATTAAACTGCACATCATTATATCAAACACTTTCATTACATCAAGATTGTATTTCCATTACATCAGTATTCATTACATCATTACATGAAGATCAAAAATTAGTTCTAATAATCCTGGTTAAGTGATCTATAATCTTCTGCATTACTTCAGACTGAATCTTGACGTAGTCTTTTAGTCTTTCATCAACAAACGTACAAGCAGTAATAATTTTATCTTGTAACTCGGCATTGCACTTTGAATAAATTTCAGAATCTCCACAAATGTCTTTGAGTTCTTCAAAAATGTTCTTCAAATCACCACTCAAAGAACCAGTGGAAGAGCTAAGTGTTGATTCAATTTTGGCTATCCGATCATCTAATGAATAGAGAGTTTCTTTAAGATTCATGAATTTGATGTCAAACTCAGTCTTTAATTCTTCCTTCTGAGCAGCAAGAAGATTTCTAAGTTGCTCTAACTGAAGGTCCGAAAATCCGACTGAAGAAGTAGATGAAGTAGATGGAATCACTGGTACTGGGACAGGAGCAGGAGCAGGACTACTAGGATGTGGAGATGGAATCCTCATAGACGGACCAGCCTCACAAGATACAGAATGTCTAGGCTCGGGGACTCTCTCATCCAAGTTCCCTTTCCTTTCCCACTGACCATTAATTTTAACAAATCTCATTCGGTGTAGAGTGGCCAAGCTATAATAATCAGTGTGTCTCAGGCTCTTGGAGGGTTCATTGTCCAAAATTACAACCCCTTGGCTTCTGAATACCATTGTTAAGATCATGTCGTAGGGTAGTGACGATCTTCTCCTTCCTCCAGCCTCGGCCATGTAAAATACCATCATAGCAGCAAAATTAATGGGCTGACCGGTTAATACGCTATCCATCACAACGATGTCCCGCTCGGAGACATACTCAAAACGCCCGGTCTTCAAAAACAAATTCTGCTGCATATGTTGTGTAACAACCTTAATTCCAAGGGCAGCTGATTAGCCCTGATTTCCTCAAACTCAGTAACCTCTCTCCCTAACATCCTTGATAGGGCAGCTGATCTCTCATTGTGCACATCAGCAGCCAATCCAGTAATTGGGATGCTCAAGAGATTTCCTAGTTTGTGAAATGTAAGGTGAATCCTTTTTCCTCTAACAGTGCTTACTAAACCACCATCTCCCCTTGCTAATTAAAGTAAAATTCCTTCACTAAAGCTGGGTAAGTAGGTACATCAAGCGAACATACTTTATCCCATCCAAGCTCCTTAATTTGCCTACCAATCAAAAAACCCTCGGATTCAAAAAGTTCGAAATCAACTTTTCTTCCCATAGTGATTACCCTCCCGGCTAGGGTATCTACCTGTGGTGAAGTGGGTTAGGATTGTCTGAATCGGTGGAGGAGTCTTCACTTGGAGACGGCTCGCGGACGGGTCGCCTTGCGGAACGCTTCCCGGTCACCACGGTCGCTCCAATCACCGAACCTTTCCTCTTAGGCGCCATTGAATCCGTAGGAAGGCTTGAGAGAAGTGGAATTGGAGATGGGGAGGTTTTGGAAGAGTTTTGGAGATTTGGTTGAGGATTCGAAGAGTAAAGAAATGATGAGGTGTCGACTCTGCCTAATAAATCGATTTTGGAATCCCAGGTGTCGACTCCCGCAAAGTCGGTGTCGACTCCAAATCGCTAACACAGTCAGCGCTCGAACTGGAGTCGGCTCCACTTACACGGGTGTCGGCTCCAAGGTCAGGGACCGAGAGCGACATAGTCAGAGGTGTTGACTCCTCATTCTAAGGTGTCGACTCCAATGACAGTTTCAGAGAAAAATAATTGAAATTCAACCATCTGAAACTCGTCAAAATATATTTTATAAAATCTTGATAAAATTTTGGAGAATTAAGAATCAAATACCTCAGATGACTAGATAATTTGTCCTTAAAATTATGAAAGAATATCAAGAAATTAATATAGATCTAGAAAGTCATTCCTTATAATTTCAAAATCAATCCAAAGGATCACATATCCCTAATTCACCTCTAAGATAACAAAATCTCTCTTCACTCAAAGGTTTTGTAAATATATCAGCTAATTGTTCTTCAGTATTAACATATTCAAGATAAATTTCATTATTAGCAACATGTTCTCTTATAAAATGATATCTAATTTCAATGTGTTTTGTTCTTGAATGTTGAATTGGATTTTTAGTTAGATTTATTGCACTTGTATTATCACACATAATTGGAGTTTTATCAAGTGTTATGCCATAATCTTCAAGTTGTCTCTTAATCCAAAGGATTTGAGCACAGCAACTTTCAGCTGCAACATATTCAGCTTCAGCAGTAGATAGTGCAACCGAATTTTGCTTTTTGCTAAACCAAGAGATTAAGTTACTACCTAAGAATTGACATGCTCCACTTGTGCTTTTTCTATCTAATTTACATCCAGCATAATCAGAGTCAGAATAAGCAATCAAGTTTAGTGTTGAGTCTCTAGAATACCATAAGCCTACATTTTTTGTTCTGCTTAAATATCTTAATATTCTTTTTACAGCAATTAAATGTGATTCTTTAGGTTCAGATTGAAATCTAGCGCATAAACATACAACAAATATTATATCTGGTCTACTAGCTGTTAGTAAAGAAGAGATCCGATCATACCTCTATAATATTTCTGATCTACTTTCTTACCATCATCATCTTTATCCAATTTGCATGAAGGGCTCATAGGAGTTCCAAGTGGCTTGATTGACTCCATTCCAAACTTTTGAGCAGTTCTTTTGTGTATTTGGCTTGATTGATGAAAATTCCTTCTTTGCTTTGTTTGATTTGAAGTCCTAGGAAGAAGTTGAGTTCTCCCATCATACTCATTTCAAACTCACCCTGCATCAACTTAGCAAATTCTTGACATAACAAATTGTTAGTAGCACCGAATACAATATCATCAACATATATTTGTACTACTAATAAATCCTTGTCTTTTCTTTTCAAAAATAATGTTTTATCAACATTTTCTCTTATGAAATCATTTTCAATTAGAAATTTACTTAATCTTTCATACCAAGCTCTAGGTGCTTGTTTTAAACCATATAGTGCTTTGTGTAATTTAAAAACATGATTTGGAAATTCATGATCTTCAAAACCAGGTGGTTGTTCAACAAAAACTTTCTCATTTATAAATCCATTTAAAAATGCACTTTTAACATCCATTTGAAATAAATTGATATGCATATGACATGCAAATGCAAGTAATAATCTAATTGCTTTAAGTCTAGCTACAGGTGCAAAAGTTTCATCAAAATCAATTCCTTCTTCTTGATTATAACCTTTTGCAACTAATCTAGCTTTGTTTCTAATTACTATGTCATTTTCATCTAATTTATTTCTAAATACCCATTTTGATCCTATAACAGAATGATCTTTAGGTCTATCTACAAGAGTCCAAACATTATTCCTAGTAAATTGATTTAATTCTTCTTGCATAGCTAACATCCAATTATTATCTTTTTCTGCTTCTTCAATAGTTTTAGGTTCAATTTGAGATACAAATGCAAGATGATTATTGATGTTTCTCATTGATGATCTAGTTCTTACTCCTTGAGATGGATCACCTATAATTAATTCTCTTGGATGACCATAGGCATATCTCCAATCTCTAGGAAGATCTACATCATTGTGATTTGCATCAACAACATCAACACTAGGAGAATCATTATCTTTAGCTTTTGTCATGATCCAAAGATATCTATATTCAGTTTTTCAATATCTCTTTCTAGAATGTTTGTATCTTCCTCATCATCAATCTTTTCAGAACTTGATGCTAAAGATTCATCAAAGATTACATGAATAGATTCTTCTACAATTAAATTTCTCTTGTTAAACACTCTATAGGCTTTACTAGATGTTGAATACCCTAAGAAAATGCCTTCATCAGATTTTGCATCAAATTTTCCTAAATTATCTTTACCATTATTATGAATGAAACATTTACAACCAAATGCATGAAAGTAACTTATATTTGGTTTTCTATTATTCCATAGTTCATAAGGAGTTTTCTTAATGATTGGCCTAATTAGAGCTCTATTAAGAATGTAGCATGCCGTGTTTATAGCTTCCGCCCAAAAGTATTTTGGTAGTTGCTTTCACATAGCATGGTACGGGCCATGTCTTCTAAGGTTCTATTTTTCCTTTCAACTACTCCATTTTGTTGCGGTGTTCTAGGTGCTAAAAATTATGATGAATGCCATTTTCTATGCAAAAGTTTTTAAATAAATAATTTTTAAATTCAGTGCCATGATCACTTCTTAGAGACACTATGGTGTTGTTTTTCTCATTTGTGACCTTCTTGAAGAATTTCAGAAATAATGGAAAGGTCTCATCCTTATGAGCTAAAAATAATACCCAAGTGTATCTAGAATAATCATCTACAATCACAAGACCATATTTCTTTCCTCCTAGACTTGTGGTTCTAGTAGGTCCAAAAAGATCCATGTGAAGTAGTTCAAGTGGCCTAGAAGTGAAACAATATTTTTAGTTTTGAAAGAATTTCTAGTTTGTTTTCCAAATTGACATGCATCGCAAATTTTGTTATTTTCAAAATCTAGTTGTGGAAGTCCTTTTACTAAATCCATTCTAATTAATTTTGAAATAAGGTGTGTGCTTGTGTGACCTAATCTACGATGCCATAACCAACCAATCTCATTCATATTAGCATTATTAGCAACTAAGCAATGATTACTAGTAGACAAATTGTCTAAATCAATCAAGTATATATTGCCATTTCTATTTCCAATAAAAATAATGCTATTATCAATGGGATTAGAACAGTGCAGATTGATGCTTCAAATGATACTTTAAAACCTTATCACATAATTAACTAATACTTATTAGATTATTTTAAACCATTAACATATAAGACATTTTCAATATATGTGGAGGGAGTTATTTGAATTTTACCAAACCCATGATCTGGCCTTTTCCATTGTCACCAAATGTAACTACTCCTCTTTTGCTCTCAAGGGTGATGAATTGATCCTTGTCACCCGTCATGTGTCTTGAGCAGCCACTATCGAGATACCACTTTCGCTTTGATCTTTTGGCCGCAAGACACTCCTGCAAAAATAATCAAGTCTTATATTTAGGTACCCAAGCCTTCTTGGGTCCTTCATGGTTAGTAGCATAAAAAATTGTTCCTTTGGGAACCCAAATTTTTTGCCTTTACTACTTAAATTTTTGTTACTATTTCTCATATTACATTCATAGGTTTTATGACCTTTCTTGTTACAAAATATGTAACATTATCTCTATTTTGTTCTTTTCTAAAAAAGTTTTTGATAAATTTTTGTTTTAAGTTAGGTCTATATCCTAAACCAGCTTTATCATATATGGCTCTTTGATTACTTAACAATAAATTAAGTTTTTCAGAACTATAAGTAAATTTATCAACTTTTATATTTATCAACTTTCTTTTTTAATTTATCATTTTCATTAGAAATTGATTCCTTTTCTTTTGTCAAATTATCATTTTCAGATTTTAGTATTTTAATCTCATTAGTAAGATTGTCTTTTTCTTTGATAAAATTGAGCTATCATTTTTCAAAGACTTGTATTTCTTTTTCAAAATTTTAAAGTCATCTACTAGTTCATTGAAAGCTTCAAATAATTTATCGAAAGTAAAATCATCACAAGGGTTTTCAGAACTTACCTCATCATCCTCGTTTTCCATGAAGCAAATGTTGGCAACCTCTTTTTGTTCTTCCTTTGAAGAGGATTCATCGCTGTCGCTCCAAGTTGCAACATAGGCTTTCTTCTTCTTCTTGAAAGTCTTCTTCAGTTGAGGACAATCATATCTAAAGTGCCCCGGTTTCTTACACTCATAGCAAATCAAGGGGTCTTTCTCTTTGTCCTTGTCCTTTTCCTTTTCTTTTTCTCCTTCCATCTTAAATCCAGATTTCTTCTTTTGGAAGGGTCTCTTTCTTCTCATGAAATTTTTGAATTTTCTTGCTAGAAGAGTGTCTCATCATCATCATCATGCAGCTTTCCTCACTTTCTGCAGCCTTAAGAGCTATGGTCTTCTTTTTCTTGACTTCCTCCTCTTGATGTTGTTTCATGGTTAGTTCATGAGTCATCAAGGATCCAAGTAGCTCCTCCAAGGGTAATGTGTTGAGGTCCTTGGCTTCTTGGATTGCTGTCACCTTTGCTTCCCAAGTCCTTGGAAGTGACCTAAGAATTTTGCGAACAAGTTCAGAATTAGTATAGGTTTTTCCAAGACTTTTCAAACCATTCACAATATCGGTAAATCTAGTGTACATGCAAGCTATAGTTTCAGTTTGCTCCATACTAAATAATTCATATTTATGAACAAGAATATTTATTTTAGATTCTTTTACTTGGTTTGTACCCTCATGGGTAACCTCTAATCTATCCCAAATTTCTTTTGCGGAATTACAAGTGGAAATGCGATTAAATTCATTAGCATCTAATGAACAATATAAGACATTCATGGCCTTAGCATTGAGCTGTGCCATTTTCCTATCATTATCATTCTAATCCCTTTCGGGCTTCAGAACAATAGTGCCATCAACAATGTGTGTGGGTGTACTAGGTCCATTAATTATAACACCCCACAATTCATAATCAGAAGCTTGAATGAATATCCTTATTCTTGCTTTCCAATATGAATAGTTGGAACCATTAAATAGGGGAGGTCTATTCGTAGAATGACCTTTGGCAAATGATCCAACATGAGCTGCCATTTGGATCTTTAGCTCTTGATCGTGTGATCAAAATCTAATGAGCACTTGCTCTGATACCAATTGTTGGCCCAGATGGCAACCCAAGAGGGGGGGGGGGGGTGAATTGGGTTCTTTAAAAATTAACCATTTAAAAATTATCTGCTCTAAGACAAATGAAATTGATTGCAATGCAAATATAAAGCACAAACAAGGAGATAGAGATAGAGATAATGAATGCACGACAAACACAAAGATTTTATAGTGGTTCGGTGTATCCAACACCTACGTCCACTCCCAAGATTCAGATTTTATAGTGGTTCGGTGTATCCAACACCTACGTCCACTCCCAAGATTCACTTGGGTCCACACTATAATCAACTAGATTACAGCCGAGTTGTTTTACAAGAGCACAACTCATAACTTGTTGTTTTCCTCCGAGATCACAATGAACCCAGCCGGTTTTCTGGGCTCACCAGCACAAAACCCTAAACTCAAGCTATTCTAGCTTGACCCGAGGTTAACAACCTCCACTAGTTCAATCCCCTTGATAGAACTAGCACAAACAAATATAAGAATGTTTTACAATGATTCACAGCTCCTTAGTTGAGCAAATATTCAAAATAAAGTAAACAAGTTTAGAAAAGCCTGTTTGGAGATGAATGAATTTGAGCTTTTCTTCTTTTCTTCTTTTCCTCTTCTCTTTTTGGAATAATGAACCAAGCCTCAGCTTTAATCCCTCACAGTTGTTGCAGTTGAGAAGATTGGAAATGGAAGAAACGAAGCTTTTACTTCAATTTGAGAAATCCACCGATTTTTTTGATTTGAACGCCTTGGCTTCCTCTTTGAGCTTTTTGGAGTGGAAGGATTTGAGTTTGAAGGTTTTTCTCTTGAGATTCAGGCTCAGGCTTTCTCAGATTTTTGATTTGAAATTTTTATCTATTTTCTGTCTCACTTTTCAAACGGGTGTTTTTCCCCTTTTTATAGATTTTCTTCAATCCGTTTTTGGGATGAAACTAGCCGTTGGAGTGTACCTATAGACAAAATATATCCGTTAGAAATTAGGTAAAAAGGAAATATTACCGTTAGAGCTGATCTGGCAATTTAAATTTTCGTTCCAGTCAGGTTGGAGTCGGCTCCAACTTTTAGGTGTCGGCTCCATATCGTTTTTCCAAAAATAAAAATTTTCGAGTTCGTTGAGGAGTCGGCTCCGAATAAGTAAGTGTCGGCTCGCCATCGCCAGGTATCGGCTCCCAAAAACTGTAGGTGTCGGCTCCATGATGCTCAAAAAATCAACGTTCTGTTCCCGCATCGGAGTCGGCTCCAGACACTGTAAGTGTCGACTCCGAAACTCTGGGTGTCGGCTCCGGAACATATCAAAAATCAGAATAAAATTCGAATGGCCATGGTGTCGGCTCCAGGACTTCTAAGTGTCGACTCCAGGTTCTGAAACTTTGAAATTGAAGTTTTGCAATAGATTCAAAACACGTTTCTTAATTCATTTAAATTGATCAAATAATTTTAACTCCTGAAACACTTCTCAAATCCATTAGTAATCAAATAAATATACTCAATTCCTTTATTAATCATCAAAATCAATAATTGGGTCAACAAGCTTCCTGACCGACAACCATTAAAAGATAAATTTACTAAAATGTTGGATATCTTGAAATGAAAATCTTTATCCTTTACTAGTCGAGCTATCTTGATCTGTATTGTTCTTTGCTCTATCTCAGTGCATACGATATCAAATATTATTGTCCCTAACTCTTTTGTCTTTTGGCTTGATAGAGCTACCTAAAGTTTTCTATGGTCTATGGACAGGAGTTCTTTTCATACTATCCCCTAGCTAGCATATTATTTATTAAGTCACGGAAGAAGGTGGCTTGAGGATTCTTTAGGTAGACATTTGGCTTTTCTTCCTCCATCATAATTTTGCAAGTAGACTTGTTTTGCAATCTAGTAGTTTATGCTCCCATCTTGTTTAAGCAAAGTGCAAGATGATTAAAAAACCTATAGTCATCGAAAAGCTTCCTCTTCTATCTGAAAGAAGATATATAAAGTTTCTTATCTCATCCCAGATCAGTTCATTTAGTCTATTGGCTCTAGAAAGTATATCTGTTATGTCTCTTAGCCAAAGTCAATTTCTTAGCTATAAATTTTCTTCATTCATGAAACCTAAAGTGCATTGAGGTCTACAGAATATGGGCCAAGCTACAATCTTTTATTGCTTAACAACATCCTCAACCTGAGTTCCTCAAAATAAGCTAATTAATTCACTCTAATAGCATAAGAGAAGGTTTTGTGATTCTTGATCAGTTCAACAAGACCTTACTAGCAATTGATTCTCCTCTTGAACATACATACATGCTATATGTTTGATTTGTTGCAACTTGTGTTGCCCAGATATAGCAACCCAAAAGGAGTGTGAATTGGGTTCTTTAAAAAATTAACTAGCAAATATGTGCACTTAGAAATTTTTCACAAATATATCAAGTATAGTGTGATGTAGATAATATGAAATCAATTACAGAAAATAGCATAGCCAAACACAAGAGATTTATAGCGGTTCGATGCTAATCCAGCACCTACATCCACTCTTCAAGAATCCCTTAAAAATTTCACTAACACCATTAGCCTACCTAGCTAGCAAAACTTGTTTACGGGCATAAGTAAGCCTTACAAGAACATACACGAGTAGTCCTCTATCCTTACATATTTCATAACTGTGAAATATAATCTCAAAATACAAGAATATTAAGTTTATACAATGAGCTCCTAAAAAATGATCAGATATTCAAAAATATACTTTACAAATTTTTAAAAAATACTTCTCAAAATGCTTTCTTTCTTTAAGCACGTAGTAGCAATGAATGAAGCCTTCGTAGAAGCTTTGAATGCTCTTTAAGAGTGGTTGTTGGAACTTTAACACCACGCTAAAAGATAGGACAATGAATACTCTTCAAGTGACTTCACAAGTATTCAAAGTGGCTCTCCAACTATTTCTTTCAAAATAAAAATCTTTTTCAATATATTTTTCTTAGTTTTTTTTCTCTTTTTTTTTTATTTTTTGATATACTGAATCACTGTACAAGAGGGGTATTTATACACAGGCCATTTTACAGCCGTTGTGAGAGAAAGAGATGTAAACAGAATGCATTGAAACATTAAAAAATAGCCGTTATAAAAAATTTTATAGCCATTGGTCGATCAATTGGTCATCCAAAAAGAATTTTTTTCTATTTTGTTCTCAGACTTTAATAGTGGTTAACCAATTGATCATCCAATGCCTTTTGCAAAATAAATCCAACAGGTTTCAAAAGAAAATATCAAGAGCTCAATTATGTTGGACGTCCAATTGGTCATCCAACCAGGTAAAATATATTTCCTTCCATGCGTTGGATGCCCAATTGGGCATCTAACTTTAAGTTGGACGCCCAATTGTGCGTCTGACTAAAGTTGCCATCATGTTGGATGCCCAACTGGGCGTCTAACTCAAAGAAACCATGCATTGGACGTCTAGTTGGACGTCTAACTCCCATTCAAAATGATAAAAAATCAGTTCATGGTATAAACAAAGTTAGAAAATTTTTTTGCAAGGCACGAGAAATGATCCGGATGCTCTGTTTGTACAAAAGACTTTGTAACATAGCTAAATTGAATAATTATCAACTCAAGTCCTTTGACAACTTGGTTTTGGTAAGAAAATCATCCAAAAAAGGGCACTGTTATTTTGAAAAACAAGTCCATACAAGACATAAGAAATTCATTAAGCAGTCATAAAATCCTGATCCTTTGAAAAATTATTTTGGCAAGAAGTTATTCAAAGATAGTTACATTAAGTTCATCAAACAAGCATAAAATTCAAGACTTATGAAACGTTCGAACTCCATCACAAGCTCTTTTAAAAACAAATTAACTTTAAGATACATTCATAAGAATATCATTTTACCTGTGTTACCTTTCATTTGCTTTAAAATTTATTTTAATCTAAAGCAATCACCTTATTTCATGATGAATTACTTAAAAGTATTTGGTCTCAACAATAATATCATTAGTATTATACTTAATTATTTTATGTTCATCAAAATCAATATTATGTCAACAACTTGAAAGACATTGACATTGCCTATGGTAAGTTTTCAAGGTCCGACCATGATATCCCATAGAGTGAAGTGCTCTCATCCTATCATTTGGTGGCTAACCAATTTATTAACAAAATTATCTTTTATCCATTGGCACTGTCTATTTTGAGAGTCAGATCAAGCTATAGAATTCATAACTAATGCAACTACTGTAGTTAATACAAATCATTTATATTTTTAGAAGGAAGAATTTCTGTCCTCTTTGTTGCACATTCTCAAGGTTGATGTTGAGGGTGTGAATTATTTTTTACAGGCTTTGAATGGCTTTATTGTCATAAAAAAAGTAAAAATAAAATAAAATAAAATTGGTGGCGACCCCTTGTCCCCTTACCACGTGCATGACTCCGTGAATTTGGAATATTTTGAGAATGCCGGGTTACCTAGCTCATGTAACAGCGAGGTTTTAATATTTCTCCTTGACATGAAGACAATAAATGCAAGCGTATACCTTCTAATTTATTTATCTCTTTTAATTGTTTAAATACATCATTTTATGTAATCCTTATCATTGCATTGTAGCCGTTATAATGAGAATGCTGTGTACTTAATTATTTCCTCTCTCCACTGCTTATCTGAATATCTTCACTTTTAAAGAAATGATATTTGGACAAGGCAAATTTGGAGGACTGTAGCAAGATGACCTTGAAATTTTGATGATAGTGCTTGACTGCATTCCTTTCTTTGATTCTTCATTTGAGCTCAATACATGAGGCCTGCTTCGCTGCTTATATTGCCTATCAGGTTTAGTTAGATAGGAATGCGATGATCTTTGAGGCAGAGGATATTCCGATCCACTGGATTATTCTGCGAGCTAAATGCTTAGCGTCGAAATACCTGCGATTTGATGTTGCCATTACTCATCTAACTACCTCAGATTCCTAGGTCTCCCATGCTACTTCAGCAGTGGTTCATAGGGCGATTTCTATTTTCTGAGAGCCTCAAGGGTTTGTTAAAATGAATTTTGATAGCAGCATACACGGTACTGCTGGTGGTGCAAGGTACGTTATTCATACCGATAATGGGAGACTTGTGGCGGTCGATGAGACCTTCTTTCAGGACTCTTTTATTCCGAAAGCTGAGCTCAGAGCAGTATGGGCTGGCATCATCAGAGTGACCCGACAGCTGCAGGCTCAGAAGATCCTCATCGAGGGAGACTCTTCGACCGTCATTGGATGAATTCAGAATGAAATGGATCGAGATGATGCCCATATGCTTTTTTGTGATATTTGATAGCTTTTGTAGGACCCGACGGTTATCATAATCCATCATGTTTATTGGAGGCAAACTGTGTGACTGATTGGGTTACCTCTAATGTTGCTCAGTATTTCACTGGCTGAACTTGATCTTAGAAAATTTTGGATTCTCTTCATATGTACTTTTTTTTTTTGATTTTTTAAGACTATCTTTGTGTCATAATTGTAGCCGCTCGTTTATATTAAAAAATAATAATATTTTAGATTTAAATTTTGATATCAATTGAATAATAAATGATTAAATGTCATCTTATTTTATGAAAGTTGTTTGTTATCTTGCATTATAACTGCAAAGAATGATCATTGTAGCATTTTTTTTCCTTTTTCTAGAAAATAATATGTCAGACATTTTTTTAAAAAAAAATCAAATGGTAGCGGGCAAGTAATGGAGAAGAGGTGGGCTTTATTCGGAGTTAATGCAGCTCTTTTTTTATATCCTACAATTAATTTGTATGTCGTCATGGCCTACTGTCGGGCATCATATCGGACGTTTTAGTGCATAATTTAATGCGCGATGGGAACTTTGCTTACTTTGTTCAGAGTATTAATTTGAGCACATTGATAAGATTTCATGCTGCATGTCAGAAAGTGAAAACTTTACTGTACTTTGTTCAGAGCATTAATTTGCTCGCATTGATAAGATTTCATGCTGCATGTCAGAAAGTGAAAGCAATAAACAATGATCAGAGTACCACCAATCATTTATAAAACTGGTGGAAGAACCACACATGAAACAATCGGTGGAAACGCTTCCTAAAACGTATAACACAGCTGCCTGCAGCCGGGAGACAGCACCCAATTAAATGAGGGGGAAAGGTAAGTAGGTGCTGGAGGATTCAATTGGTCATACGAGGACAAGCTCCTCAGAACTTAAACATCCAGTTGTCTAATCTTGCTAATGTGCCAGTGGCGCAGGTGTTAGTCTATATGAATGAATTTGTTACTTGATTATATATTGGACTTAAATCTCCCATGCTTGCTCTCTAATGGTGAGTGTCCTAATGCTGCATTGGTTAACTATAATTGTGTTACTAATGCTTAATTTATTTCCCAGTTGCTTGATTATTTAATAGTTTTAATATGCCATACGATAGAGGGTCCCTAAGGAATATGGCTTTCTTCTTCGCTGACAACAGTTTTTGTCTCCTATAAATAATGCATATTTTTTGGATGTAAATGGAAGCAAAAAACAGGAATAAGAGAGTAATTGATTGCTCTGGGTTTGGTGGTTTTTTATTACAAGTGACAAGAGGGAAGAATGAAGTAGCTGGTGATTCTCATAAGGGCTGGGCTGCAAATTGGATGTCTCAAGAACGGACTCCAGATAAAGGATCATCTGTGCATCACAACGTAATGGCACAAAGGATGCCTAACAGCGTACCCTAGGGTTGTTCTTTGGATAAAATTTTTCGCTAAAAATGTTTACTTCTTCCATTCAATCTATCCAATTAAAACCAATGTCCAAAATCTTATTTAATTTGTATTTATTATTTTGGTGATATTGATGTCTCAGCTGTTAAACTTTTGCTATCACGATATTTTGATTGCCCATCATCTGGTAAAAGATAAATAAAAAGATAGGACAAACTCATTATATCATTCGGGCGGTCAAAATAGCTATAATATTGAAACTAAAATCACTATAGAATTAATATATCAAAATTTAAGAGAAAATATAAATAGATTTGAGTTAAGGAGGTGGGAGAAGACGAAGGACTTTCAAGTAATGGTAAAACTGATTTAAATAATATCCATCGAGATTAGTTTATATATCTGGATCTATTTGGATATAGTTACAAAATTTGGCATCCAAACTCATATGAATATTTGCTATTTCCTATTCAACTTTTTATCTAAAATTTCTTATAAATTTTAAAGGAAAGTAACCTAAAATGTCAACATATTTTCAAATTATTTTGCTTTCATTAGAGTAACTGCTTTTTTCAGTTTAGATCTTTATGATGTATACTTTTGCAATGCGAAGAATTATGCATGCTTGGATAGCCACTATCTTATTCATTCTAAAAATAAAGGGCTCGCACTTATTTCTCAAAAATGAAAAGTATGGCATTGAAATGCAATCTCATTAAGTTTAAAAATTATACAAGACCTCTCTTTAAATTTGTTGTGATAATTTTGGTTTCTTGTAATTTCTATATCTGAATTTGTTTACAATAAAAACTGATGCAAATTTGGATATGCTAATATTTAATTCATTTTCAACTGTGCCTCTAAGATGGTCAAGAATGGTATGATTAAGGGTTGTTCATGTCATGTAATGAAGCACATTTGTTTCTCAAATGGTTGTAAGCCAAACATTTAGGTTGCATTGGATTCAAAAATAGGAATAGGGATAATTATTTCATTACATAAGTTATTTTTAGACTTTTGTTTTGTCAAGATTTTTGGAATAGCACTAAGACTCTTAGTCTCTAAGGAGAAGAACTAGAGAGAATCTTACTCTAGAAATAAATTTGTCCATGCTCATTTATAAAATAGTTATCTCAACAATAAACAAGTTCTATTGGAATAATTATTCTTCCTTTGTTCATGCTATTTTTGATGTACTTGTATGAAATAAAGTTCATCACATACATTTGTTGCATAGAACCATATGGATGAAGGCAAGAAGAAAGTTGAAGTATTAAAAGTAGAAATTTTGATCAAAAATGCTTGCTAGCTGCATGAGCACAGGATGTTAGACTGCAAGAAATAAAGCATGACTAGCTCAAAAAAACTCAAATTCAGTTGCAAAGGATGATGAGAGATTAAAGTTTAAGGATTAAAGCAGGCCATCCAAATAGCCTTGCATTGGACTCAACACAACAATTGGATGACCTAAGTATTAGTAAAGCAAACATGTGGATGATAACCTCATGATAGCCTGCTCAAATGCCATCCCATGTTGCCTTTTCTTACAAAGTAAATTAGTTTACAATAAACATTTAAAGTTATTAATCAAATAAATTTAATTCATATGCATGCATGCACACGTTACAATATATATACCTATGATTTGCTACTTAAACCGGTTCCTCATGCTTGATCAGACAAAAACCAGTGCCACTTTTAACTCATTTTATTCTAGAACAAATTACCATATCATTACGGAGAAAAGCTCTAAATTTTTTGAATTTCTATCTTACTTTTAATAAATAGAATAATTTTCAAGCGGTTGACAGGTTAAAATAAATTTTGAAATGGAACAAAGACCGTAGTGCTTAGACTTTTCCCCACTTGATAAAGATCAATAATAAATGGAGGATAACTCCAATAAAAATGTGGAGAGAAGCATGGAGACACGCGTGATGGTAAAAGGCAATGTCGTGTCATTAAATAAGCTGGGAGCAAGTCCGTTTTAGTAAAGTCAGGCTAGAGCTAGCCAACGCAACAAGTGGTACAACAGGTAGAAGGAAGACAACGAGCAACATCGGTTGAGAAAAGAGAGGGTGTCAGGTTAGAATTAGGAGATATTTTACTAACAAATTCTTTGTACCCATTTACCTATCTTTTTGAAACCATAAGGTAATATATAAAGAGCACAAGTGACCTCAATTCCTACTCTCTAATTTTAAGAGACAAGCACCCTTTTTTTCTTTAAAAAAAATAATTTAGACGTTACTGATAAGAACTTAGATTATAAGAGCTGGCCAAGTCGAGAGATTTGAGTTTTGACTACCTTTCCAGAATTCTGTCGGAAGAAACTTTTCCCAAGCTTAATTGGAGGAAACCCATGGCCTGGGTCACGATCTACCTTGCCCTGGTCACGGAATAAGTGAAAAGCTAGCTCATTATATATATATATATATATATATATAAAGGCTACATCTCAGTCTACAAGTACAACATCATCTTTGGTATCGCTGGATCACTCAATGCATCATCTAGAGTATCTCCCGTGAAAAAGAGATGCCCTTTTCGATGCAGCAAGTTCTACATAGGCTGCACCATTTTTTCTGATTGATCTACGTAGATCCTACGTGACTGACAATGCGAAATGGTATGGCTCTGCTACGATGTTACGTTCTGATCGTGATGACCATTAAAAGCGCTTCGTCTTTATTTTAAAATTACTGTGCAGACAAAAATACCCTTTCCCTCTAACCTACTTCTACCGCCATTTTTTCTTGGATTTCATCTGTGCAAGAAAAACTGTTTCTTCCCCCTCGCTCTGGGCTTTCGGAAGCAAGGAATCAGTCCAAGGTTTGAGCAAGATCCTAAGCCCTCGCTCTGAGAGTCTGGTCGGAAGAAAACTTCTGGAGAAAATGTCATCCGTAATAGGAAGTAAAAAGTCCTTATTCCCACTTCTTTGTAAAGCTCCTTTATTACACCAACTATTTTTTATCGTTAGAGAAAATTAATGTGTGACCAAACCGTTTAATGCGCAGGTAACTTCCTTAGACCAAAACAGTTATGACATTCCGGAGTCATAACTATTTAGAGTTTACTGTTTTGTAGCACGAATGTCATACTGTATAACTTATGAACTGGGGTGTCGTCAGAGTATTTCAGCGGCCTATATTCCCCGTTATTTCCTTTCCATATAGCTCTAGTTACAAACCTATGATACCCATGCTCCGGGGTGTCATCATAAAAGCTACGACACCCCAGATTTACTGTTAAGAGACCGTAGTTACAAGCATACGACACCATGCTTATAATTGACCATGGAGAGAGCATGGGAATGGATATAAAGAAGAGGAGAAGAGGTGGGAGGGGCATTCTACGAAGGGCCAAGAGGAGAAGAGGGGGGAGCAACTCCCCAGTTTAAACCTTAAGAGTCCCAGAACGGGTGTCGTCGCCTTAAAGCTAGAGTATCGTCAAATCAGAGTTGGGGTATCGTAAGAGCCTAAGTCGGGGACGTCGTTGGTCCCCACCTTTTAACAGTTCCGGAACGAGTATCGTCGCCTTAAATGTAGGGTGTCGTCGCGCTAAAGCTGGGGTGTCATAAGAGCCTAAGTCGGGGATGTCGTCGGTCCCCGCCTTAACAGTCCCCGCACGGGTGTCATCGCACTAAAGCTAGGATATCGTCGGATGAGAGCTGGGGTATCGTAACAGCCTAATTCGGGGATGTCATCGGTCCCCGCCTTAACAGTCTCGGCACGGGTGTCGTCGCCTTAAAGCTAGGGTGTCATCGCGCTAAAGCTGGGGTGTCGTAAGAGCCTAAGTCGTCGGTCCACGCCTTAACAGTCCCAGCACAGGTGTCGTCGCCTTAAAGCTAGGGTGTCGTCACTCTAAAGCTGGGGTGTCGTAAGAGCCTAAGTCATCGGTCCTCGTCTTAACAGTCCCGGCACGGATGTCGTCGCCTTAAAGCTAGGGTGTCGTCGCGCTAAAGCTGGGGTTTCGTAAGAGCCTATGTCGTCGGTCCCCGCCTTAACAGTCCCCGCACGGGTGTCGTCGCCTTAAAGCTAGGGTGTCATCGCTCTAAAGCTAGGGTGTCGTAAGAGCCTAAGTTGTCGGTCCCCGCCTTAACAGTCCCGGCACGGGTATCGTCTCATTAAAGCTAGGGTGTCGTCGTGCTAAAGCTGGGGTGTCATAAGAGCCTAAGTCGTCGGTCCCCGCCTTAATAGTCCCCGCACGGATGTCGTCGCCTTAAATCTAGGGTGTCATCGCGCTAAAGCTGGGGTGTCGTAAGAGCCTAAGTCGTCGATCCCCGCCTTAACAGTCCCCGCACGGGTGTCGTCGCCTTAAAGCTAGGGTGTTGTTGCGCTAAAGCTGGGGTGTCATAAGAGCCTAAGTCGTCGGTCCATGCCTTAACAATCCCAGAATGGGTGTCGTCGCCTTAAAGCTAGGGTGTCGTCAGATGCGAGCTGGGGTGTCGTTAACAGCCTGAGTCGGAGAGTCTAAGCAATATTACGAAACCCCAGTTGAATTATTATGAAACCCAAGTTACAAACTTAAGATACCACGATGAATTCGGCCAAAAAACAGTGAGGATAAGCTTTACGATATCCCAAGAGGAAACCGGCCGGAAGTATTACGACACCCAAGTTATGTTCACCCAAAAAAAGATCTACGACGCCGCAGTTGAAACCTCACTATACCCTAGTACCAATGCTGCGACACCCATGCTTAAAACTGACCACAGAGAGAATCCCCGCGACACCCTAGGAGGAATTCAGCCGAAAATCCTTTGCGACACCCCAGTTGAAACCTCACGACACCCTAGCACCAATGCTACGACACCCGTGCTTATAACTGACCACGGAGAGAATCCCCGTGACACCCCAGGAGGAATTCGGCTGAAAATTCTTCGCGACACCCCAGTTGAAACCTCACGACACCCTAGCACCAATACTATGACACCCGTGCTTATAACTGACCACGGAGAGAATCCCCGCGATACCCCAGGAGGAATTCGGCTGAAAATCCTTCGCGACACCCCAGTTGAAACCTCACGATACCGTAGCACCAATGCTATAACACCTGTGCTTATAACTGACCACGGAGAGAATCCTCGTGACACCCCAGGAGGAGGAATTCAGCCGAAATCCTTTGGGACACCCCAGTTGAAACCTCACGACACCCTAGCACCAATGCTACGACACCCGTGCTTATAACTGACCACGAAGAGAATCCCCGTGACACCCCAAGAGGAATTCGGCCGAAAATCCTTCGCGATGCCCCAGTTGAAACCTCACGACACCTTAGCGACAACGCTACAACACCCGTGCTTATAACTGACTACGGAGAGAATCCCCGCGACACCCTAGGAGGAATTCGGCCGAAAATCCTTCGCGACAGCCCAGTTGAAACCTCACGATACCCTAACCTCACGATACCCTAGCACCAATGCTACGACGCCCGTGCTTATAACTGGCCATGGAAAAAATCCCCGCGACACCCCAGGAGGAATTCGGTCAAAAATCCTTCGCGACACCCCAGTTGAAACCTCATGACACCCTAGCGACAACGCTACGACATTCGTGCTTATAACTGACCACGAAGAGAATCCCTACGACACACCAGGAGAAGTTCGGCCAAAAATCCTTCGCGACACCCCAATTAAAACCTCATGACACCCTAGCACCAATGCTACGACACCCGTGCTTATAACTGACCATGGAGAGAATCCCCGTGACACCTCAGGAGGAATTCGGCTAAAAAACCTTTGCGATACCCCAGTTGAAACCTCACGATACCCTAGCGACAACGCTACGACATTTGTGCTTATAACTGACCACGGAGAGAATCCCCGCGACATCCCAGGAGGAATTCGGCCAAAAATCCTTCGCGACACCCCAGTTGAAACCTCATGACACCCTAGCACCAATGCTACAACACCCGTGCTTATAACTGACCACGGAGAGAATCCCCGCGACACCCCAGGAGGAATTCGGCCGAAAATCCTTCGCGACACCCCAGTTGAAACCTCACGACACCCTAGCACCAATGCTATGACACCCGTGCTTATATCTGACAACGGAGAGAATCCCCGCGATACCCCAGAAGGAATTCTATCAAAAATCCTTCGCGGCACCCCAGTTGAAACTTCACGACATCCTAGCACCAATGCTACGACACCCATGCTTATAACTGACCACGGAGAGAATCCCCGCGACACCCCAGGAGGAATTCGGCCGAAAATTCTTTGTGACACCCCAGTTGAAACCTTACGACACCCTAGCACCAATGCTACGATACCCGTGCTTATAACTGACCACGGAGAGAATCCCCACGACACCCCAGGAGGAATTCGGCCGAAAATCCTTCGCGACACCCCAGTTGAAACTTTACGATACCCTTGGTATAAACTTATGACACCACTACGATAAATTTGAACTAGGTGGGAATTTTGACGTCACCCTAGTTGTAATTCGACGACACCCTAGTAACTCAGCTATGCCATCTTTTCGAGAAAAGTTGCATAACGTGGCCGGTTCCTACGGGTTTGCATATTGGCGATATGATCGTGGTGCTCCTGGTGTCCTTTCATATTTCTCTGAGGTCGGCATAAAAAATTTTCTGAATCCTAGAGGTCCTTCGTTTGTTGCTTGAGAAGCCACCGGTGTTCTAAATTTTTTCCATAGTTCTTTCTTCCATCTACTTCATTCATGGAGATGAGTGCTTTCGTTTGTGGATGAAGACCGCGAACAAAAAAGAACCAGAAGGAGAAAATGGTGGAACATAGCAAGGACATCGTTCTTCATTCAAATGAGGATGCGTCTCCTTCAGGTATGTTTATCCCTTTGTTAAGATATTATGACATCCTCTCTTAAAATGTCATGACACCCTAGTTCATACATAATGGCACCCAACTGACTAGTATGTTTTATCCCCTATTTCAGATGACATGAAAATTATTCCAGTCCCTCGAGTAAAGGCTTCCCAGCTGTTTAAGAATAGTTGCAGGCCCCCACCGTATACGTTCAGAAGGTTTGGAAGATGGGGTTTACCAGACAGCATACAAAACTTATTCGAAGGACCCCATTTGGTGCCTTCGTCGACATGCAGACTTTCACAGTCGACGGCGACTGCTAGCAGACATCATAAGATGTCACAATGGTGGCGACGAGTTCATTTTCTGTGGCAAGCTGGTTCTATTCAGTGCTGACGAAGTCGCACTTATTCTTAGCCTTCCAGCTCATAAGAAGAAGATCGACACCTCCAGCCAATTGTTCAACGGAAGGTTGTTCAGACGATTTGGCCAGGGTTTAGATCTTTGTCAAGAAGGTTTAGAGAAGTTAATTTTCTGACTCCGATCATCTAAGGTACAGGAAGATGTCGAGGACACCATCAGACTTTGGATCGCCTACATGTTTGCCATGTTTTGGCTCCAAAGTCTAATCAGAGATATCCACGGTATCTCATCCAGCACTTGGATGACTTAAGTCAGCTGGATAGGATCGACTGGGCTTCGGCATTCAAGGAGCTAATTGTTCTGGCTCTCCCAGAAGTAGTTGCTTGCTTGCGTTCCGAGGAGCTGGTCCACTCAAAAAGAGCACAAAAGGTTAGGAGGCAGCCTATCATGTTCGGATGTTCGGCAGCGCTGGTGGTAAGGATTATTAAGATTCAAAAATAGTGTCTTTAGTATAATTTCTTTGTTAATATTGCATTTTTTTAATCCAAAAATTATCATGTTCAGGTGTGGTTCCTCGAGCATACATCGATGAGAGCACCAGCATATCCCGATAAACTGCCCCAACTATTGAAGTGGTATGATAACCAAATGAAGATCCAGTCGGTTCGGGTTGCCAACATGCAACCTCACGACTTGGTAAGCTAATACATCGTGTCATTGCTCTGACCATATTTTTCCACTTAATGTGTTAATATTTTTACTTAATATTAATTTGTTTATGTCTTGCTTTGCAGTTGGAATGAGCTACTATACTATTATCAGAGGAGCACTGGCTTCTCAATCAACAGACAATAGCATCGTCTGAACCAACAGAGCGCTGCGAAAGCTGTGCCGAGTTGAGGATTGAATTGGCCTGCGTTAAGGATCAATTCGACGAGCTCAGGCACAGGCTATCTATTGCTGAGAGCCTCCTCAGTTCCATGCTCAAAAAGGAAAGCAATGCAATAAATGAGGAGGACAAGGGAGATGGGAAGACAGAGGAGGGGCATTCCCTGGACTGTCTTCTCAAGCCCGTTAAAGGAAATACTGAGGAGAATAAGATAGAGGAGGAGAATAAGATGGATGAGGACCAAGAGGAGAAGAGATTGGAGGGGGAATCCCTGGACGATAAAACAGAGCATGGGATTGAAAATAAAGAGGAGGAGAAGAGCAGGGAGGGGCATTCTATGGAGGGCCAAGAGGAGTCCAAATCCGATAAGAAATTTGGCACCCCTGCTCCAAAGGGTGATGATGTTGACATAGAAATCGTTGGAATGCCTTCTCTTGTTAGGAGGGTTTAAAAAGAGTCGAAGAAGCGAAAGGCATCCAAGGTGAGATTCTTATGAGATAACCCGTCCTAGAAAGTTGTCGAAGACAGTGGGCACATCAAAGCCCAACACAATGTCGAAGATGACCAAATTATTATAAAATTTTTTTTGAGCGAACGACTAACCGACGAGACTGTGTACACCAATAAGTTAGGTAGCATTGTAACAAGGAAAGGACTTCGGGATCTCATTAACAATGATATGATAATAGATGATGTAAGTATCTCAAGAAACCTTTTGTAGTTGTTGATTTTAGAATTATATTAATCGGTTTACATTCCATTGGTAGATAATTGATGCCGGCCAGGAGTTTTTATTGTGCAACTGGACAGAGCATCCAGACCGATACCATAAGTGCATCTTTGCATCAGTTTTTGTAGCTGCTATGTGTCTGAATTCTCCATTAACTCCTCATGAACTCGCTTCATCATCAGGGGCTTCGATATTCGACGATGTATCCGATGAAGATAAGGCCCAATTTTGGTTTCTATTCACCATAATAAACTCTGATAACTCGCACTGACATCTTGTTGCTGTCGACATGGAAAGAAAGGTGTTCATGCACCTGAATTCATTAAAACACAATGCCAGGTACAAGGCCAATGCGACAATTAGCTGTGACGATATTGAGAGAGGGCCTCAACCAAAAGATCAATGACCTTGTCGCAAACTATTCTTAATTTTTCATTCTTCTTTCATTGAAAATTTAATGTAATTTATTCATATTAACACTATTTCATATTGAATGTAAATGCAAATATTTTATATTGAGAACATGGTTGTCCTCGATTTATTCATATTTATGCCTTTTCTACTTCACAATTTTTTGAGTTTTCATATATGATGTCGTAAATTGAAAACTAGAATATCGTAAATTGAGAACAGGGGTGTCGTAGGATTTTTGTCTTTCGGGTGTCGTCGAGCTAAAGCTAGGGTATCGTTAGCCCAGAGCTGGGGGGTCATCACGCTAAAAGCATTGGTGTCCTTTCGTGAGAATAGGGGTGTCATAGGATTTTTGCCTTTCGGGTGTCGTCGAGCTAAAGCTAAGGTATCATTAGCCCAGAGCTAGGGTGTCATCGCGCTAAAAGCATTGGTGTCCTTTCGTGAGAACAGGGGTGTCGTAGGATTTTTGCCTTTCGGGTGTCGTCGAGCTAAAGCTAGGATGTCGTTAGCCCAGAGCTAGGGTGTCATCGTGCTAAAAGCATTGGTGTCCTTTCGTGAGAACAGGGGTGTCGTAGGATTTTTGCCTTTCGGGTATCGTCGAGATAAAACTAGGGTGTCGTTAGCCCAGAGCTGAGGTGTCGTTGCGCTAAAAGCATTGGTGTCCTTTCGTGAGAACAGGGGTATCGTAGGATTTTTGTCTTTCGAGTGTCGTTGAGCTAAAGCTAGGGTGTTGTTAGCCCAGAGCTAGGGTATCATCGCGCTAAAAGCATTGGTGTCCTTTCGTGAGAACAGGGGTGTCGTAGGATTTTTGCCTTTCGGTTGTCGTCAAGCTAAAGCTAGGGTGTCGTTAATCCAGAGCTGGGGTGTCGTCGCACTAAAAGCATTGGTGTCCTTTCGTGAGAACAGGGGTGTCGTAGGATTTTTGCCTTTCGGGTGTCATTAAGCTAAAGCTAGAGTGTCGTTAGCCCAGAGCTGAGGTGTCGTCACGCTAAAAGCATTGGTGTCCTTTCGTGAGAACAGGGGTGTTGTAGGATTTTTGCCTTTTGGGTGTTGTCGAGCTAAAGCTAGGGTGTCGTTAGCCCAGAGCTGGGGTGTCGTCGCGCTAAAAGCATTGGTGTCCTTTCGTGAGAACAGGGGTATCGTCGCTTTAAAGCAAGGGTGTCGTAACAGTGCAAGCGTATTCGTAAAATATCAAATCCTCTTGGCTGACAAGATGAGCACTTCATTTGGCTGAAAAAGACACCCTAGTTACAAAGTACTTCATTTGCGACCAAGACACCCTAGTTACAAAGTTACGACACCCGTGTTTTATATGTGCTACTGTGTTAGTTGACTCAATACATAAGCATCAAACTCGTCCATCAAAGTTTTGAAAGGTGGTACAATTCTTTCCATGTCCTCTCCGGTATTAATTGACTGCATACAAGTCTGCCTATTGCTTGAAGCAGCTCTTACTTCATTTTCATTGGTGGAGCGTCAACGATTGCCTTGACCAGATTTTTCCTTGATTTTTTGACTTCTTCTCAACTCCACTCTTTAATCTGTTCTCTCTTGGGCGACCTTTCATCCTAATTTGCTGAGGATCTTGAATTACAAGCTCTGTACTTGGCTTAGCTACGCAATTAGCATCCACTACAATTTTGAATATAGGTGTTAGACCATCCATCACTAAATTAAATGCATCTTCAGACATGGAGGCTATCTCTACGAGCTTCATCATCCAATGACTCAGCAAACTATATCTACAATCAATAACATAATGTTATCGAAAACATATATTAAGACATTTCAAATAAAAAATTATCACTGCGTACCATGATTTTTGTGTGCTTTTATCACAACCTTCAGTATTGCAGTCGAAATCGTCGAATTGGTATTTCATGTCCTTGCACCATCTCTTCAAGAAGTATTTATCTGGTAATCGAAATACGTCGCTTTGATGAAGAACCAACAAGGCGTGCCTACATAGGTAATCTTTAAACTGAAAGGATCGACACTGGCATTATACATCCTCAATATTTCTATCGTATGACACGATATAATCTTTGATCAACTCCTTGCCGATTCCATCAACTTCAATCCTTTCATACGACTTTACAGAATATACACAACAGTTATCAGCTTCCTTAATCAATTTAGTATTTGATGCAGCCATTTCAAGGATCTCATTCTAAAATTTTTTGAACATGCGCCTTGTATACCTTTCTGCAGCTTGTCTTTCAAAAGGTGATGATGTTTTTAGGAAAGCAATCGTTTGCAATATCCTATTATCTTCCTCATTTTCGGTCTCGTACCTTTTCTCCGAGGCATCTTCGTACTTACCTATGAACTCCATTAGTGTAGTCTTCAAATTTATAAACCCATCGAAGAAGTGATTTATGTCCTCGCTCCTTTGTGAAGATGACATCCCTATACATAATTTTGTCAAAAAAGAAGTGTTGAACGCGAACATGAACCAAAGACAATGACATATAAACCTGCGAAGAATGTATCCTTTAGGTAAACTGGGACCCATTTATCCCGACATTCGTAAAGGACATTGAACCAATCTATAGCCTTGCATTCTTTATATTTCTCCATAATATGTGCCCAACTTTTCTCGAATGACTGTATGGTCAATGAATCATATATCGCCTCATCGAAATCAACCATAAATTTGGAATTTGTTGTGCAAATGTGGCCAATCTTTTCAGGTATCTTCTTCAATATATGCCAAAGACAAAATCGATATCGTGTGTTAGGAAAAACTTCTTTAACAGCAGCCTCGATTGCCTTATCTTGATCAGTTATTATGGCAATAGGTGCTTGACCACCATTTGCATCCAGCCATGACTGAAAAACTTATTTATATGTCTCAGTACTCTCATCAGACAACAATGCGCAACCAAGCAAGGTGGACTGTCCATGATGGTTGACCCCAACGAATGGACAAAAAAGCATTTGATATCTATTTGTCAAGTAGGTCAAGTCAAAGCTTAGAACATCACCGAAGTATGTGCATGCCAATCTTGACCTTGGATGAATCCAAAAGACAGACCTGAGATGACTGTTATCATTGAGGTCTAAGGTATAGAAGAAATTGGGATTTCTGAGTTGCATTTCGGTGAAATGGATTACCATCGACTGAGCATCTCCTTCTTTCAGCTTAGACTGACGTTCGCGACAAATGAAATTATGAGCATCCTTCTCGGTGAAATCCAATTGTCTTTTGCCCCCTTTTCTCCTTGCTATGGCAGAGTATATCTGAGTTGTCGAAATATTCACGACATATAAATTGCTAATCTCTGTCTTCTCTGGTGTGCTGATCCTCCTATGCGATCGTAGATAACCAATTGATGTTATGGACATCCCATGGTTATGTTCTAGAGAAACCTCAACCAATATCTACTTACCACTTGTAGCATTTAGTCTTGCTTTTATGAATGCCATGCAATCAACTTTCCTAGTATCCCTATGATTCATGCTCTTCTCTATTTTTCTAGATTTTTCTTGCCTCCAATACGCCAGGTGCTTGAAGCAAAGTTGTTTGTTGTTGTTGGCCCTGCTACACACTATTGTGATTCCAAAACCAACTCTTTTTGCGTATCCATTGTAGAAAGTATATACTTCATCTGCTGAATTGAATTTCATTCCAGGTTGAGGAACTACAGTATCAACCCCTGCTTTTAGAGCGATGGGTGAAGGTGCACGGCCGGGAGTGTGCTCGATTTCTTTCTGATCTATAATTTCAGCATCGTCTGTGAAAATATAGGCACACATTCATGAACAATGATATCCATAGATTTAGTCCTGATAAAGCATTAGGACACCAAGATTAAAAAAATATGACACCTCACTTGAAGAAATACGACAACACTATTAGGCTGTTATGACACCCCAGCTCTCATCGGACGACACCCTAACTTTAAAGCGACGACATCCCCGACTTAGGCTCTTACGACACCCCAGCTTTAGCGCGATGACACCCTAGATTTAAGGCGACGACACCCGTGCCGGGACTGTTAAGGCGGGAACTGATGACTTAGGCTCTTACGACACCCCAGCTTTAACGTAACGACACCCTAGCTTTAAGGCAACGACACCCATGCGGATACTATTAAGGCGGGGACTGACGACTTAGGCTCTTATGACACCCCAGCTTTAGCGCGATGATACCCTAGCTTTAAGGCGACGACACCTGTGCGGGGACTGTTAAGGCGGGGACCGACGACATCCCTGACTTAGGCTCTTACGACAGCCCAGCTTTAGCTCGACGACACCCTAGCTTTAATGCGACGACACCCGTGTAGGGACTGTTAAGGTGGGGACTGACGACTTAGGCTCTTATGACATCCCAGCTTTAGCGCAACTACACCCTAGCTTTAAGGCGACGACACCCGTGCCGGAACTGTTAAGGCGGGGACCGACGACTTAGGCTCTTACGATACCCCAGCTTTAGAGCGACGACACCCTAGCTTTAAGGCGATGACACCCGTGCGGGGACTATTAAGACGAGGACCGATAACTTAGGCTCTTACGACACCCCAGCTTTAGCGCGACGACACCCTAGCTTTAAGGCGATGACACCCGTGCTGGGACTGTTAAGGCGGGGATCGATGACATCCCCGAATTAGGCTGTTACGACACCCCAGCTCTCATCTAACGACACTATAGCTTTAGTGCGACGACACCCATGCGGGGACTGTTAAGGCGGGGACCGACGACATCCCCGACTTAGGCTCTTACGATACCCCAGCTTTAGTGCGACGATACCCTACCTTTAAGGCGACGACACCCATTCCGGGACTGTTAAAAGGAGGGGACCGACGACATCCCTGACTTAGGCTCTTACGACACCCTAGCTCTCATCTGAAGACACCCTAGCTTTAAGGCGACGACACCCGTTCCGGGACTCTTAAGGTTTAAACTGGGGAATCGCTCCCCCCTCTTCTCCTCTTGGCCCTCCGTAGAATGCCCCTCCCCTCTCTTCTTCTCTTCTTTATATCCATTCCCATGCTCTCTCCATGGTCAGTTATAAGCATGAGTGTCTTAGGCTTATAACTACGGTCTCTTAACAGTAAATCTGAGGTGTCGTAGCTTTTATGACGACATCCCGAAGTACGGGTGTCGTAGGTTTGTAACTAGAGCTATATGGAAAGGAAATAACAGGGAATATAGGCTGCTGAAATACTCTGACGATACCCCAGTTCATAAGTTATACAATATGACATTCGTGTTACAAAACAGTAAACTCTAAACAGTTATGACTCCCGGAATGTCATAACTGTTTTGGTCTAAGGAAGTTACCTGCACAGTAAACGGTTTGGTCACACATTAACTTCCTCTAACGACAAAAAAACAGTTAGTGTAAGAAAGGAGCTTTACAAAGAAGTGGGACAAGGACTTTTTACTTCCTGCTGCGGATGACATTTTCTCTAGAAGTTTTCTTCCGACCAGACTCTTAGAGCGATGGCTCAGGATCTTGCTCAAACCTTGGACTGATTCCTTGTATCCGAAAGCCCAGAGCGAGGGGAAAGAAAGAGTTTTTCTTGCACAGATGAAATCCAAGAAAAAATGACGGTAGAAGTAGGCTGGAGGGAAAGGGCATTTTCGTCTGCACAGCAATTTTAAAATAAAGGCGAAGCGCTTTTAATGGCCATCACAATCAGAACGTAACATTGTAGCAGAGCCATAACGTTCTGCATCGTCAGCCACGTAGGATCTACGTGGACCAATCAGAAGAGGCGATGCAGCCTATGTAGGACTTGCTGCATCGGAGGCGGTGTACAAAGACTTTTCCAAAGATATAAAAGATTCAGTCCTTCACCAACGGCACAGGCCTGGTCTTTACCAAGCAATTTACAAATTGGATTCGGTCCATTACCCATAGGGTAAAGGATCAGAAAGGAACTGTTAGCAAATCCTTTGTGGTGTTCCATCTTGGCTTCATCGTTTATCTTAAAAATATATATTAAAAAATTTATTATAATATCTTTAAAATAATTTTATATAATAAAAATAAATATATGTAACATAAGTTCACTTATTATCAATTAACTTTCATTCAAATTTTTAACATCACATAATTTTAATTTACTAACAAATTAATTAAACCAACAAATAGGCTTGATATGAAGCAATTCTTGCAATACCAATGATATAAATTCTGTCTAGCTTATGGCCTGCAATGAAAACCTTGCATTATAAAAAGAAGATTGTAATACCCTTAAAATAATCTTTTATATTGGATGAAAAAGAAAAAATTTAAGTGTTTATAACTCAAATTCACTTACTACTAATTAACTTTTACTTAAGTTTTTGAGCCACATAATTTTTATTTACTAACGAATTAATTAGATTAATAGATGAATTTTGATCCATTAATGAATTAATTAAATCACTAGATGAACTTTAAACTAGATAAACTTTAAATGTTATAAATGGCATATCTTTTATCATTTGTACATAATTGACAACCCAACAATCTACAAACCTAAGAATATGTACTTGAAAAATATGTATTTCAAGATTGTTCTATTTTAAAACATGTAACAAGTAATCTGGCTGGCTGATTTTACACTAGAAAGGCTACTGGATTTATAAATGGCTTAGCTCTCAGCAATTTAAGATAAAGAAAAGTTTTGTTGCATCATCCTTTGGTATAGCAAAGGTACATCAGGTATGCATATTGACCGCACGTCCATACCATCATGCATACGATATACGTTAAGATTTATTAAGCCTCGATATATGTGATGATATAGGCATACAATCAATCCGTGCACTGAGTGCGCAGTCTTTTCTCTAAGATAAAAGATGAGACCCTTTAGTTAACGGGCCGAAGCAAAACTCTGTGATCTTCTAGGTTTGCTGTTGAAAGACTCATCTTGTGGAGGGTATTTTCTTGCATTCTATCAAGTGAAGCAGGCAGATTATGGCACATGTACCCAGAAAAATATTTGTACACCACTCTCGGCCAAACGCGGTGATTCACTTGTGCACGAACCTATGCATCTGTAGTACAGGACCCATGAGCGAATCCCCAAATGTAAGCCATACACAGCCAAATCATCGCATCTGATGCAGGCCATCCTGCACTAGAAGCGGTGTACAAAGACTTCCCATATACTCCTAGTTAGTGAATAGACTGAGTCCGCTGAGAAAGATTCAACCAAAAAAAAAAAACACCCTCTGTTGTCAATCAGCCAAGAAAATTCCCTAAATCTAAACTTGGGTTTGTGCTTTAATTGCTACACAACACGAAAAACAATAAGATATAATAGCCATGCTTTTCCAATCAGGACATACAAAGCATATAGGCATTACTGGAGTATCTAATGATAGAAACTAAATGAACAAGCCACAAAGGCTTCACAGTCTTCGTGATCTAATTTTCATACTGCGGGGTTAAAAAGATCTCTAATCTAAGCAGAATGAACGCACCAGACTAGAAAAACTAAAAAGATATCTAAATTAAGCAGAACCTGAACTTCCCTGCATTTGAATGCTTGTATAAGATGATTTTAGATGCAGCGGTAAGCTTCCCTTTCAACAACAGACAAAATATTCCTTGGTAAAATTAACACTAAACTATCTTCTTCCTTCGGCTCAGATAATCTTCAATAATAATTAGCATACTAAGGTGACAAAAAAAAAAAGGATAATGAGCGAGTTTGAAAAGAGAGAAGGGGCAAAGCAGAAGAAATTGAAGCATTTCTTTAGAACCATAATCTAATGGTTCCTCAAGGGATTTGTATACACGAAATTGGAGTGGACATCTCTGAAGCAATCATTACAATTGTTACAGACATGTTGATCGATATTTAAGATTTTCCTTTTACTTTTACTTTAGGAGAAAATGAAAAATTTAAGCTACAAAATGCTACATCTTGAAGTTAATGCAAGAACTCATCAGAAACAAAGTAATCTGTGAAAAAATTGAATGCAAGTGATTCCCTCTAGCAAGCTTCACTCAGAGACAAAACTCTGCTTATCTTCTGTGACCGCCAGGTGAAACACAAAAAATAGTAAAAAAAATTATAAATGCAAAAAGACCACCGGAACCCATTATCTTCCTGACGTTCTCCATCCTGTGCACCAAAAAAGGGAATAATCGTTAAATATAGCATATTATGGTCGGTTATCATCACATCTTTTAGTCATTGCTATGGTTATACTATCAATGCATTACCTAGCAAGTAGTTCACAACATTTTCTTTATAAGCAATAATCAGATCAGATAAAGGGTTGCAGAGGCAATAATGCCATACTGCCAGTGTGTGCTAACCAGCTCATTATGTGGTTTTTGATTGGATGTTGTTAATACTGATGATTCCATGCAAGTCTTATAGCAAATATTTCTAGTTGCACATCATGAAGGTGTGTTATATATAACCAACCACTAACAATGAATTTGTTATGCTAAGGAGAATAGCAACTTATTTTGTTTCTCTAGGAAAGGAAAGGAAAACCACAACTTATTTTGTTTCTTGAGGAAAGGGAAGGAAAACCACCACCTGAGTCCAACAGCTGGGTAAGCACTCCCGTCAAGTTTTGAACCCAGAACCTCATCCATTTAGAGGTAGGATGAGATTTGTAGGTCCAGTTCACAGGAGATGAGCCACTTAACGTACCTTTTGGTTGCAAAATGTACTGTATTCTGCTAAAGTTATATGCTAATTTATGTACGCTGGTTATGTTGTGATTCTCCTACAAAATCCATGTGTATCAAAGGAAATGATGGTGCAGGTTTTGATTTTACAATTTCCCCCCAGTGAGAACTCACCATTTGACAGAAGATAAGAGAACACGAGTTCATTCCAAGCATCAGGGACTCCAGGAAGACACCAATGGCTGCAATCAAGAATGGTGGAAGGGTGGCTCCAAGTGCCAATATGTGCATCACTCCGAAATGCCCCCATGGAAGTCACATTGATAATGGTTACAGGAACTCTCATCTTCGCAACCACCTCAGCAATTATCCGTGCAAATTCACTCCTATCATTTCCTTTGGCCTCAGTCAGAGGTTGTTTGGTTACCTTACAGGCCTTCTGATTTGATCCACTGAGACATCAGAAAAGAAGAAGTCAGTTATATCTGACATCAGCAATTTTGATTAAAAAAATATTTTTCTTATTCAAGCAATTGTATGAGGACAGGCACTCGTATGAGGAGTTGTCCCTATAGAATTGCCACTTATTATTAAATGCCTGACTTGACAGGCAGGACCAAAAAATTACAGGTGGTGCATGACTTTCCATAGTGTGTAGCTATGTCTGCATCAAGAATTTCAAAACTGAGGTATGGGGGTATACAATGGCTGATCAATACAAAACATGTTGTGTACCATAACCACAAAATGATACCCACTGGCATAATTTGACATGGCTGTATGCCCTTCATATGGTAAGTGCAATGATTTTAATGCCCTTGTCATCCTATTCAATGAGTGCTAAAGTTTTTTATTGCTAATATAATATCTAATTTTATGTCAACTGTGATTGAAACTACACTAAGGAATTATGTATGCATTAACAATCAAAAGGAATTATGTATGCATTAACAATCAAAAGGTAATTAAATTACTAAAGTTACTGATTTAATGCATGATACCAAAGATTCTAGTGTATTCAAGATGAAATGTCCACTAGGAGCATTGATTTGACAAATGAGAAAAAAGAGTATGTTTACCACATTATTGAATAACCATGACAATGTTTTTGACATATAGTCCCCCGCTACAGTGCCACATTGAGTGTCTGGTCAGCACATAGGTGTGCAATAACCATGTACATAGAGGAGTACATATGTCAATATAACACTGCAATATGAATATTTTTGTTGAAGAGTTTAAAGTGTTGTTTATTTTATCTCAAATTAGATGACTCAGAGACTAAGATATTTAACTTTTCTTACCAGAATTTTAGGCTTTAGCAAATTTGGGCAAAATATAAGTTATGAGCGTTCAAGATCTGAGCAACACCTTACAATGTAAGAGTTGGTAAAATCTGACACAGACCTGCCAAACTTCACGAACCCACCTGACATAAACGGGCCTGAGTGGGGCTTTTTTCTGCAATTGGGCCGGTTCTATGTCAACCCAATATCAATCCAATTATAAATGGGTGGTTTGTGGTTTAGACCCCAGATCTGATGGGTCACCCAAGTTGATCCACTTAAGCCTGATATAGTTGATAGTTTTTGATCTTTTTCATATGGTTTGGTTCACTTAAAAGGGAAAAAAAGATAAAAAAGAGTCACAGTGAGTGGTAGAGAATGGCCCATGGGATTTTAGGATATGGGATAGCATTTTAGCTGGTTTTAGTCTTAATTAGTCCATAACTGTTATATATCCTAAATTTTCAAGCTTATTGTGATTATCATCATATATTTGAAATCCAATTTAATTTTGTTGTTTGCAATCTTCAAACACAGTTTTTCTTTATTTTCTAATTATTTGCATGATTAATGAGTGAAAACTTAAATAGTTAGATTGGTGTGTATGGATTTTACATAAAATAAACGGACTGGATATAGGCTTATGTTTTCCAACTTGATTATAAATGGGCCAACTATGGTTCGAGAGTTTCTTGTCCCAAATCCAGTTCAACCCGGCCCATTGCCACCCTAGATGTAATTTTGACTCTAACACTAAAAACTAAAATCTGATTTCAAGCTGAGAAATGAACTTTTTATTCTTAATATATTGTTACGGTGAGATAAAAATAGCAACTTAAATGATACTCATAAAAATTATTTGCATTTAACATTCTTTTTGTATGTTAGTTGTCTGCTTGCTCTCTAATTGTTCCCACATTCAAATGCTGGAAAACACCAATAAAAAAGGAATTAAGGCTTCCCAACCTGCAACAAGTGTTATAGGACTGAACCACCCCAATCTAGAGTTATTCAAGTTGTTTGGACCTGGTTTGGCTAACCAGCACATACTGACTGCAGTAGCACTAGCACCAATACATACCAGTTGGTATGGTCAAGTTTTAAATCCTTTTGCATGCAATAAAATATTTTGTAACAATAAAGAGGAAAATATTATAAAATAACGTATGGAAATAATGAGGGTCTCATAAATTATCATGTTGATACCACAAAACTTAAAAATTAAATTGATTTTGCAAATCTATATGCACAACTAATCAAGATTTACCTTGGCACGGTTCTACCTCTTAATGGACTTCCACATATATCATGAATCTTGGCTTAGAGGACCTTTGTTTTAGAAAGATAGGATTTAGCATTGATTCCATACAAGAAAAAAGTTAGCAAAATCAAGGTTTTAAATCTGATGGGGCCTTCCTAGTTCTTCAATGGAATAGAAAGCGCCGTCATCCTACCGTCCTAACACTTAGCACAGAAGATGTTGCAAGATGCACTGATTTGGATGTTAGGATAAAGGTGGCATAGTCCCATCTCGATGCTTGGGATGATCACTCATGCCGGCATCCTATGATATATCTCGCCAAGATTTGAAATAATGAATAAAATTAGAGAAGAGTTGGAAATCATCAAAATCACAAGTGTATTTGCTTGCCTATTTTGAGGTTTATTGAGATAACCAGAGCACTGAAATGAACAGAAGAAACATTTTTTCTTCATAATAAAAGAGACTCAAGAAAAGTTTTAATAGTTGAATGAAATGGGAATTGGAGAGCAGGAAGCATGAACTCATACTTGTTCAAGGAACTATGGTTTCATAGGGCAATGCTAACAGTAAAACCACTTCCCTACAGCCCATAAAAGATCCAATAAAAATGAGCAGAACAATGTATGTATTACATTCATTGATAATCAAGAATATTAGTTTTTATTTTATATATGTTGAACAGACTTTAACAGCTTGATTTCAAGTGGATCCCTAGGAAAGCTTTCCCACATTTTAAGAAATAATTTCACCACCAATCCAATATAATCGTAAGCTCTTCGAAAAATAAAAACTACATCAGAATGTTACTCAGGGCTTGCAGAATAACTATTAAATAGAGATAATCCGAAACCTATGATGCGCTTTCCCTTCCAAAGGTTCATCTGCAGTGTATGATAGGTTGAAAAGAGCAACCAGCTTTGGGAATCAAGCAGGAATCTAAGAAGTGCCACTTGTTGAGTAGAAGAAATGGACAGTTTATAACTTCTGTGCTTTTAGCTCAGCATTCGGGGAAGAAAAAAAAAGAAAAATGAGTCCAAAAGGCAGAAAATTATCAGCAATTAAGGTAGCACCCAAGTGCAAAATGATCATATCTATCACATTAAATGATGTTGAAGTAGCCAATATGTATGCTAAAAATGCAAAAAGATAAGTTAAACACCCAAAGGAGCTATCGATTTATTATCTAGACATTGTATAATCACTTGATAATAAAATTTGGGCATAGAGATACCATTAGGATCATATATTTAACTTAGCTAAATACATGATTCACCGTTTCAGCACCAAGGAGCATACCAGTAAAATTCTAACACAGTGTCAATGTGCCTGGTATGCCCCCTGTGCTGGTATTGGTAGATTATTGGCAAAATATGGTACATCCCGTGCCATGGCATAACTTGGCTAAATAAATTATCACACCCTCAATTTTTGAAACAATCCTATGCATGCCAGCAGTTGGATGTATGCTGAAAGAATAAAGAAGTATCTTTAGTTATGAAATAATATACTACTTTCCACCTTTTTTCAATTGCATATTAGATTAAAGTTAAACAATTTTATGAGATCATACATCCATAAGGAGAAATTTTGCAATAATGACATGGCCAATGACCTATAATCATTAAGGTAAGAACAAATTGATCATCAACATCCACACCAATCTTAACTTAGTGGTGAAACATGTCTTAGATTCTATGGTATTGAGGAGAAAATGTTGGAAACTAAACTTGATTATTGGAAATTGCTGCATAGGAAGTTGTTATTATTTAATTACTTCATAGAAAATTGCTGTTATTTAATTGCATAGGAAATTGCTATTATTTAATTGCATAGGAAGTTGTTATTCTGAATTAAGTATTGTGGAAGACCAAGAGTCATTTTGTAATTATAAAAGGCCATGTATCCTTTCACGTTTCAGCATGAAAATAGAAAGAAACCAGAAATTTTTTCAGAAGAAAATATCTTCTCCTCTTCCTACAAATTTGGTATCAGAGCCACAAAAGATCCATGGCCTCCATGAACTTTGTTCAATCCCAAATACCCAAACTCACCAAAGACAACTATGACAACTGGAGTATCCAAATGAAGGCTTTGCTTGGATCCCTTGATGTTTGGGATCTTGTAGAAGATGGCTACATGGAGCCGACCGAAGGTGAAGCAATGCTCACACAAGAGCAAAGAAAGCAACATAAGGAGTCAAAAAAGAAAGACAAGAAGGCTCTCTACACACTATACCAAAGTGTAGATGAAGGCACATTCGAGATTATCGCTGGAGCTGCAACATCAAAGGAGGCATGGGACTTATTGCATAAGGCACATAAAGGAGCAGAAAAGGTGAAAAAGATTCGGCTACAATCTTTGAGGTCTGAATTTAAATCTTTCAAAATGATAACTGAGGAGTCAATTTCTAATTATTTTTCAAGATTGATGTCTATAGTCAATCAATTGAAAAGAAATGGTGAAGAAATTACTAATGTTCGAATCATGGAGAAAATTTTGCGCTCTTTAGATGCAAAATTTGACTTCATTGTTGTAGCCATTGAAGAATCAAAGGAATTAGAAGAGATGACTATAGAGCAACTCATGGGCTCTTTACAAGCACATGAGCAAAAGCTATCTAAAAGGATGGAGGAGAAACCCATCGAGCAAGTACTTCAAACAAATCTTACACTACAAGAAAAGGTGATCTTAAAGGTCAAACAAGTTTCCATGGTCGAGGCCGTGGAAGAAGAGGAAGAGGTGAAAGATTTCATCAAGATCAACCTCAAAGAAGTCAAGGAGACATAAGAGACCACCATGCCCGAGGTCGTGGTAGAGGAAGATTTTTTAATCCTAGAGGAAGAGGAAGGTATGGACAACAAGCACTACAATGTTTTATTTGCAAAAAATATGGGCACTATGCTAAAGATTGTTGGTACAAAGATAATGTTAATTATGTTGATGAGAAAATTCATTTTACAAAAGAACAAGAAGAAGTAACTCTACTTTTGGCCTACAATAACATTTCTGGTGCTATCAAAAGAAGTACTTGGTATCTAGACACAGGTGCTAGCAATCATATGTGTGGGATAAAGGACATGTTTTTTAAGATGGATGAAAGCTTCAAAGGCTCGGTGACTTTTGGAGACTTCTCTAAAAGGCCAGTTGAAGGGAAAGGTAAAATCCTTATCAAGCTTCAAAATGGCACTCAAAATTTTATTTCAGATGTCTATTATGTTCCAGACATTAAAAATAACATTCTTAGTTTGGGCCAATTGCTTGAAAAAGGCTATGACATTCACATGAAAGAATTGGGTCTTTCTATCAGAGACAACAACAATACTCTTATTGCACATGTTCCTATGTCAAAAAATAGAATGTTTGAGCTAAGTTTGCATGTTGATGGCTCCTCTTGTATGTTAACACAAAGTCTTGATGACTCTACTCTATGGCATCTTAGATATGGACATTTAAACTTTGATGGATTAAAACTTTTGTCTAGCAAGAATATGGTGACAGGAATGCCTTGGCTGAAAATGTCTAAGGAAAAATGTGAAACTTGCATAGTTGGAAAGCAACAAAGGAGAATCTTCATTTCAAGAAGATCAAGAAGAGCAACAAAACCATTGGAATTGATACATTCAGATGTTTGTGGTCCAATCAAACCAACAACTATGGGAGGTAATGAATATTATCTTTCCTTCACTGATGATTATTCTGGAAAGACATGGGTTTATTTATTAAAAAAAAGAGTGAAGTGTTTCAGAAATTTAAGGAATTTAAGTTGCTTGTTGAAAAACAAAGTGGTTTTCAAATTAAAGCTTTGAGATCGGATCGTGGTGGTGAGTATTTATCCAAAGAGTTTTCAATTTTTTTCAAAGCACAAGGAATTTTTCATCAGGTTACTATGCCTTATTCACCTCAGCAAAATGGGGTTTCAGAAAGAAAAAATCGAACTATTTTAAATATGGTTCGATGTATGTTGAAAGATAAAAATATGCCTAAAGAATTTTGGGGAGAAGCAGTTGCTTGTGCAGTTTATTTGTTGAACAGATTTCCATCAAAAAGGCTTCACAATATGACACCTGAGCAAGCATGGAGTTCATACAAGCCTAAGGTTGATCATCTTCGCATTTTTGGAAGTGTTGCTTATGTCAAAGTGCCTGATGAGAAAAGGATCAAACTTGATGACAAAGGAGAAAAGTGTATTCTTTTAGGATATGCTGAAAATTCAAGTGGCTATAAGTTGTATAATCCTATTACAAAGAGAGTGATTTTTTCAAGAGATGTTGAATTTGATGAAAAGCAAATGTGGAGCTGGCAAGATAACAATAAAATGCAAGAAAATAATGAAGAAGAAGAGTCACAACATCAAGAAGAAATTCCATCAACTCCACAACAAAGTCCAAGACATTCATCTCCATAAGAAAGTTCCAGTGGCTCATCCTCAAATAGAGCACACAAAACTCGGAGTGTGCAAGAATTGCTTGACGTCACAAGGCGTCTTGATGCTAATGATTATACTATGTTTTGTCTTTTTGCAGGTTATGATCCAATTGAGTTTTATGAAGCAAATAAAGAAGAAAAATGGAGACATGCCATGCATGAAGAAATTTCATCAATAGAGAAAAATGATACTTGGGAACTCACAAATCTTCCCCAAGGTCATCAAGCCATTGGAGTCAAATGGGTGTATAAAACAAAAACAAATGCAAGTGGAGAAATAGAAAAACACAAAGCCCGCTTGGTAGTAAAAGGCTACAAACAACAATATGGCATTGACTATGATGAAGTTTTCTCTCCTGTTGCTCGAATGGAAACGGTACGCCTTCTCATTTCCTTAGCAGCACAAATGAAATGAAAAAATTTTCAAATGGATGTGAAATCAGCCTTTTTGAATGGATATTTGAATGAAGAAGTCTATATAGAACAACCTTTGGGTTTCATTCAAAAAGGACAAGAAGACAAAGTCTACAAACTCAAACGAGCTCTTTATGGATTGAAACAGGCTCCACGAGCTTGGAATACAAGGATTGACAAGTATTTTGCTGAAAATGGTTTTCAAAAATGCCTTCTTGAACATTCTCTTTATATGAAGTCTAATCATGTTGGTGATGTTCTATTTGTTTGTCTATATGTGGATGATTTGATATTCACAGGAAATAATCTTGCAATGATTGAAGTTTTCAAGACTTCAATGATCAAAGAATTTGAAATGACAGATTTTGGCTTAATGTCTTATTTTCTGGGTATTGAAGTAAATCAATCAGATGAAGGCATATTTATTTCACAAAGCAAATATGCAAAGGAAATTTTGGAGATGAAGAATTGCAATTCAAGCACCACTCCAATTGAATACAATACTAAATTAAGTAAAGATGGAGAAGATCTTGTCAATCCAACATATTATAAAAGTTTGGTTGGAAGCTTAAGATATCTTACAAATACAAGGCCGGATATTGCTTATAGTGTTGGAGTTATAAGTCGTTACATGGAGAAGCCAAGAATGAATCATTTAATTGTTGCAAAAAGAATCCTTCGATATATCAAAGGTACGCAAGATTATGGTATTTTCTATTCATCTACTAATCCAATAAAATTAGTTGGTTTTTGTGATAGCAATTGGGCAGGAGATATTGATGATAGAAAAAGTACGAGTGGATTTGCCTTTTATATTGGAAGTGAAGCATTTACATGGTCTTCAAAGAAACAACAAATTGTTACACTTTCATCATGTGAAGCAGAGTATGTTGCTGCAGCAAATTGTGTTTGTCATGCACTTTGGCTTCAAAGACTACTACAAGAAATGAAGATTTCACATGAAGAGCCAACCAACATTTTTGTTGATAATAAATCTGCTATACAACTTGCAAAAAATCCAGTCTTCCATGATCGAAGTAAGCATATTGATACAAGATTTCACTTCATTCGAGATTGTATCAAAAATCAAGAAGTACAACTTCTCCACATTTCAACAAAAGATCAGGTAGCTGATATCTTCACAAAAGCCCTCAAGGAAGAAGAGTTCAAGAAGTTGAGAAGCATGCTTGGAGTCATGAAGAATCAAGTTTAAAGGGGGGTGTTGGAAACTAAACTTGATTATTGGAAATTGCTGCATAGGAAGTTGTTATTATTTAATTACTGCATAGAAAATTGCTGTTATTTAATTGCATAGGAAATTGCTATTATTTAATTGCATAGGAAGTTGTTATTCTGAATTAAGTATTGTGGAAGACCAAGAGTCATTTTGTAATTATAAAAGGCCATGTATCCTTTCATGTTTCAGCATGAAAATAGAAAGAAACCAGAAATTTTTCCAGAAGAAAATATCTTCTCCTCTTCCTACAGAAAATACAGGTTTGGCTTGTATAGGAAATGACACATAATTAATTACAAATATGAATCTTGATTTTGCTTATAATTAGAACTACTTGTGTTAGGCATTTTAAGGAGGATGTCCAAAAAGAGAGGCGTTAGGTACCATCATGGCATGCCATATCAGTACATGCCACTCCACACAGGGCATACTACTAGTATTAATTTGAGACTGAGCAGGAGAGCAGACTAAGCACACCAACATTGTATTAGTGCAGTACCAATATGGGGTTCGATACCAAGATAGCAAACCTTGGGTACCAACTTTGAAGAACACTTTTCCTCTATGACAACATCAATTTATTCTACTATTTGGTACCCACCAACATGATGTATCCAGACAATAATATTAATTTATTCTACATTTGAGGGTGTCCAAAAAGTTGGCCATGGTTATCAATGGTAACATAAACTAATATCCTAAGACATCAGCTAACACAATATCAATATATTGGCCAAGATATTTAAACTTTCTTTTACTATCTATCATGGAATCTTTTGATTACCAAATCTGAAAACCAAGGTCTATATTTTCCTCAATCTCCTATTCTTTATAAATAATTGAGTCTAAATATTAAAAAAAAATCATTCACAAGCATGGTATTTTGTACCATATTGTACCGGTGTGTACCGAACATACCGTATTATACTGATATCGAACAAGCATATAGTATGAGAGCGTATTAAGTATTGGTACACCAAATCGAGTCCCATTCCAAATATATGGACACTATATCAAGATAATACCAGTACGGGCCTAACAAGCATATAGTATGAGAGCGTATTAAGTATTGGTACACCAAATCGAGTCCCATTCCAAATATATGGACACTATATCAAGATAATACCAGTACGGGCCTAACGCCAATATTATGAACCTTACTCTCAAAAACTTTATCATCCCTAATTTTACTCTGCCTTCATATCTATTTCTAATTTACTAAAATTATATTTCATATATTCTGTCTTGCTTCAAATTAATCTAAAACCTTTAGATTCTATTATACTTCACTATAACTCTAACTTACGATCAACCTCAACTTTGATTTCATCCATCTCATCTACAAATAACATACACTAAAAAATATCATCCTGAATATATCTTATAAGCTAATCTGTAACTAATATAAAAGGATAAGAACTTAAAGCAAATTCTTGGTGTAAACTTATCGTGATTGAAAACTCACTACTCTTATCATTAGCAGTTCCCACATTAGGAATCGTTCTATCGTATATATTTTTAATTATGTTAATATATCTAACAAAAACTCAATTCTTTTCTAACACTTACCTTAAGATTTTCTAAGGACGATCATGTACTTTTTTCAAATTAACAAAATTATAAGATCTTGTTTATTCTCTATAAACTTCTCTACAACCTTTTTAGGATAAAATCAAATTAGTTCTCTAATATTTTGTATCATATCTCAATTTTGTGCTCAATCATCCTCTCCCAAACTTTCATACTATGGCTCATGAGTTTAATATAATAATAGTTAGAATAATTTTAAATATCAACTTTATTCATATAGATCGATATTATAATGCTCTTCATTCATCAAGCATCTTGATCTTTAAAATATTATTAAATAAATTAATCTATTAAGCCTTTTCAATATCACATTAACCTTCATAAAAATTCCATCAGATCCAACCGCTTTCTATTTTCATCTTTTTCCTAGCCTTCTTTCTCTCAGATATTCCAATTCTGTGCATACTTAATATTTCTATCTTTAATAAAAGTAGTAAGACATCTTAACTCATGTACATTACTTTTGTTTAATAATTTATTAAAATAACTTCATCTTTCTTTGTCCCATTCTTCTTAGCCAAAACTCTTTGATCTTCATATTTAATAAATGCTAAACCAAGTCTCTAGTTTTTCTCTCTCTTAATCTTACAATTTTATATATCTTTCTCTCCATCTTTAGTACCTAACCTATAATATAACCTTTCATACATCTTAAATCTGATCTTTTGTGTTGCTTTCGTAGCTTCCTTTTTAACCATCTAATAACTTTCAAGCACTTCTTTATTCCTATATTTGGCTAGCATTCTCATGTAGGCTTAATTGTTAATTAAACTTTTCATTTTACCACCAAGTTTCCTTACTGCAAATCCTTTTCTTCTTTAATTTTCTTAAAACCTATATGAATACTTTCTTAAAACTATTATCTTTTTCCACATGATATCATTTTCCTGTCTAGACCCATTTCCTTTCTTCAACATTTTATCATTAAAGGCTCTCTCTCTCTTCTTTCAAATTCCACCATCTAGTCCATGAGTTTCCATTTTTTTCAGTCATCTTCCATTTCCTAATAAATACATCCAAAATCATTAATTTATATAAGATGTTAAACACTTACTAGATTGAACGGTACATTCTTTTTAAAAAAACTCAACCAACCTTTCTGAAAAGAAAGAAATAAATACCTACTTTTAAAAAAACTCAACTTGAAAAACACCTTTCTATCAATGATCTTATGTTTCAAGTTGCTAAACATATCTTACTTTCCTAGACTAAATCTTTTACCTGCACCATCTATTAAAGTATGAGAATCCTTCTTCTTCTCATAATATCAGGGCTCGTCATAGCATGCCAGCTCTAAAAAACACCTTAGGTACTTTTCACTGCAACGGTTTGATACAACACATTGCAATTAAAAAATGCTCACAATTTTTTTTAATAAATTCATATTCATAGAATACGACTATAGTTTTACAATGGCTAACCTACAACTCTCCTCCTTTATTCAAATTTGGGACTGGTTATGTACAAAATACAGGCAAAGTTCAAATCAGCACACAATGCCTTTAAAAATTCACTGGAAAAATTATAAATAATTGCTATCTTTTTTATCAAAATTTGCCATACTTGTCATAATAGCTACGCTGATGCAATTTTAGATGTTCTATTTGCTTAAATGATACCTTACAATGTTCCAAACGCATATATACCCATTTGTTTTATCATATGACATCATACAGGGATTTGAAAAAAATGTTTTGATTTATGAAACAACTCATAACTAGACTACAAGATAATTTAAGGTATCAAGCATCAAAAATTATATAGAGATAGACACACACACACACACACACACACACACAGATATAACAGCAAGCATAGCACCCAACACATGTGATAGGCTAAAAGATTCAGTAAGTGGGCCATGCCTCTCTTTCTTGTGTTTAGTTTTTAACCTTGCATGAGATAAACAAGTACAGGGATAGCCACCACCACTCTTCCTTTTATAAAGTATAATAATAAGTTGTACATACTAGGGTATCCAAAATCATAATGGAGTTGACATTGTTCACATGATTAATTAGCATTCTTGTTATGCATAATCTATGGATGACTCACTGTCGCATTAAAAATAGCTATGAAAGTTGGATGATAATAACAATTTTAGATGGTTAACTTGAATCCTATATTCTAAAAGCAAGATATTAAAAGAGTTATTTAGCATCGCTTTTATTTCTTATTTTCTACCTTTACAAATAAAATTATAAGAAACAAGACAAAAAAAAGGTTTAATACTATCATTTTTGTTTTGCATTTTTTATAAGTTACTTTCATAATTTATAGGACAATGAAAGTAAGAACTCCTTGGTTTCAATATTTCCAAAAACAAGAAACTTCATATTTTTTACCATCACCGTCATTGTCATCTCAACCTCCACTACTAATGTTGCCACCATTGTTGCCAGCACTAGCACTATTGCTACACCAGTGCTACTACTGTCACTATCTCTGCCACATTGTCAATGCCTCTACCATCATCACCACTGCCATCACTATCACCATCATCGCTACCTCGAACACACAATTGTTGCCATCATTGTTGCCTCCACCGTATCATTGGTGTCCTTGTTACCACCATCGGCACCATTATCACTACCTCCATTACACCCACCACCAACACCATTGCCACATCCCTTGCCTCAATTGTAACGATCACAATATACAATTATCATCATGTTTATTTTTTAAAAAATCAATTATGCCAAACATATTCATATGTAAAAAAATAAAAGTAGAAACAAATTTTCTATTTTTCTAGTTTTAAAAATAGAAAAAAATGAAGTGATTCCAAGTGACACTTAAATTGCCTTAAAATTTTGAGTGTGAAAATTGGAAGGCATGTGGATTTGTATTATCAATAGTATCTAGCGATGACCAGGAGACTGCTGACTTTAAGCATTGGATGAATAAGTACATTGGTGCCTTTGCTATTTACTTTAGTCGATAAAATTTTAATCATATCTATAATCTATATAAGCTGCTAAAATTTGAGTTCTTAGGACATGATTAGACATGGTACTTTTAAATTTATATCAGATGTGTAAACCTAATTTGAAAAATTAAAAGAATTAATCCAGCAATTTACCAAAAGATGATTCAAAGAATCTAGAATTAGCACCCAAGAATATGACCAGGAATGGTACTGCTACACTTTCCTCAGATGTATAGAATTTTTTTAAAAAACAATTTACTAAATATATGATTCAAGGAATCTAAATTCCACTAATGTAGCAAATCAAATTGAAAAACACATATAGAGTAGTAACATACTGATTTCAGCTCTTATGCCAAACTGCAGTTTTCATAGTCCAGTAACGAATAGAAATAACTGAACTATAAACTCAACATGCATATTTCTAGTTGAAAGACTCAGCTGAACTTATCAATTGAGATTCCAGAATCTTGTACCTCCAATGAGAAGGCTCATAAGTTCGAAAGAAAACATGAGTTCTGTTTGTGTTGATCATTGTTTCAACCCATGATGCCCAGGTCTCCAAGGCCATTTTGAAAGCAGAATCTATAGACATTCCAAGCTTCAGCAGTCCTCCAGCTTGGAAATAGCAACCCCTGTGAATAAGTTCAATTTAGACACATTGCAAGCACTATAAAATGACAGACCTTAATTTATAAACTACAAAGATATCTTATTCAAAATGTTGTCTAACATTATTAATGGCAACATGTCAATGCCTGTAATACTGATTTCAGAATACTCTTTGAATTTTAAAGTGAAAACCACCAAAACTTCAGATTATTATTAATAGGTAAGGTCATAACAATAACAAGTTAAAGCAACCAAGTGAAAATTAGGTAGATTAAGATTTTAGAGCTTTCTTTTCTCGAACATAATATAAATTAAGGTTTGTTCTCTTTTTTCTAGTTTTGCATGTCAAAAGTCTTTTTAGAGTAGAAAATACTATTTTAACCGAATTTTCAGAAAAAAACAAGTTAGCTCTCATATCTTCGGCATAGGAATATGTTATGAAGCCTGCTAAACCACAAAGCAAGCCCTTGGAAGAGGAAGTTTCTCATCCTCCAAATTGAACCACAACATAGTTCTTATTTAAACAATTTTATCACTATAAAGAATCTCAAGTATAAAATAAGCAGTCCTTGCAGGTATTATTTTACTCATGAATGGAAAGTGTGCCATGGAAATTGAGCTAAACATCTGCATCAGGTTCAAGTCATTTTGGGTGTCTTATATTACCAATGTTACATGGCCTCTCACATCCAGCTCTAAGAATGTGTCACAGATACATATCCATATTGGATGCACCTCATACACTTTGATTCATATATTTTTTTCTCTATATTGCTTTTAGGAACATGTGGATCATTTGACTCTCCTAATAATGAATTCAGCACACCATAACAATGTCAAGACTGACATTTTTTTCATTTTTCAGAGATTGGTCAAGGATGTAGATATTGTAATTTTGAAATAACTTTGCAAAATGTCTTGTCACTTGTAGATATTGAGAAACATATATAGTGAAAGACCTTAACCTATAATATCTTCAAACTTTTTTCTTTAATATAATATTTAAAAGAAATAGATAATTTAATTAAAATTATCAAGTAAGGCACTTGAATACATGTCTATGTCCGATTCCAATATTTATGTCCATGCAACACTGCACGATACTACTTTAATGGTATTACAAAAAAATTATCACAATCCGTGATCCCAGAATTGTGATGGTAAGGTTTACTTTTTCACTAACTTCCTAGATTTTACAAGCTCTTCAAAAAATTTCACATCAAAAGAAAGATAACTTTAAGGACTAATAAAAGGAAAATCTCCTTAATATTGAATAGCATTTGTACAGAACTATCAAATCCTTGAGGGCCTGTTTGGATGCTAGTATAAGTTATCCCTGGAATATTTCCATACATGGTTGCTGCTGAGAATGAGCTAACAATGAGAGAGAAGAATCCTTCTAATTGACAAAATTTAAGATCATGAGATCCCATAAACATTGGGATATGAAAAATCACCCTTCCTGTGGAATAAAGTATCTTAATTTTCTGGGATTGTGGGCTCCATAAAGGCCTAAATGTGGTCCCTGGTCACTGACCATTATCGTACCAGTACCAGTTTGATGATCGTTAGTCTTCATTTTCTTTTCTTGTGAGAATGCAAAAGCACATCATCAGTCACGAAAGAAACTGAAATGTTATTTTTCAAGGCCAAAGAGGTCCTAACCCAAGGAACCTTAAAATGAGGAAAGCAAAACACTGACTGCCAGGCTGCCCTTCCCCAAATGTTTCTCCCTTGCTGAGAGAATCAATCAACAAGTCCAAGAGAGGACTAAATTGCAACCCATCAAGACTCACTCAGAAACAGCTCCATGTTTTTGAGATCATCCTATCACAACTTTTAACACCATTATAATAACATGCTCTATCTTTTTTTTTAAAAAAATGTTCTTATTAAGCTAAATCTTTCAAACAAATGATACAAGTCACCAACAAATCTTCCTTTCAAGTCACTTGCTAGTCATCCATTTCATTAAATCTTGCGAGCCCAAAATTGCATTTTGTTGGTCCGAGATAGAGGAATCTATACCATGAACATGATGTGCCCCACATTTCTGAATCGATTCTTTCTATAAAGCATGCATTTCCAGGACAATGATTTCATCCATTACCAAATAATAATGATGGACAAAAATGCTCTCATAAATATGGCCCATAAATCAGCTAAATCCGCATTGAATCAACCAGATCCAAGTCTTTCGGCCTTCCCTCACTCTCTTTCTCCCCTCTTTCTTCCCATCCAAACGTAGAATAGCAAAAGAATAAAACAACTAGGCTGCTTTTGACAAAAAGTTGGTCCTCTGCCAATTCAGTATGATGTTGTATGCCTGGTATAGTCTGGGACAAAATCAGATCCTCAGATTTTGATCCTCAGCCCTTGGCAATATAATTCTGAGTAACTGGATAAAATGTTGAATGTATATGGATGCAAGAGTCAAATTGGACATATATCCAAACATCTTTCTAAACAAGGAGAGAAAGGGGAGATAATGAAGGGTTTAAGGAAAAAAGTTAAGCTTATGCTTATATTTTTATATATAGTATAAAACACTTTATATGTTAAGGACTCTTGGCAGACATGTTTCTCTAGAATCAGAAATTACATCCCAAGTTAACTGAGGAATCATGACATTTTGCAAAATTATTTTACTACTACATTCTTAATCTTTCTCTAGAAAGAACAAAAAGCACACTACTGATGTCATTATGGTGGGTAGAGTTCCTTGTAAAAAGGGTTTTAACTGTTCACAAAACCCTAAAAGCCATAACCAAATAATTTGATTGGGCTCCCAAAACGCATATGATTCATAGCTTGTTTGTGCCAGATGCAAGTGTCTAGGTAGCATATACAGGACAAGCTGAAGAGATTATGTTCATCTAAATTTTATGCTTCTCTTTTATCAGAATATCCTACTTTAACCAGCAAGCCTTGTCCTATATCTCATCTTCATGAATCAAACTAAGAATCATCAAAAATCAGCCATGAATTAGAAATGCATCTCAACCTAGCATCACTCTAACATGCATTGAAATTATATTTCCTAGTCATGACAATTTAGGCTAGAAAGTGTGACGTAGCCCCTTAAAAACTAGGATTGGATTTAATGTTTTTGGGACATTTTCAATATCAGATCTAAAGCTGAATAATTGTTGTGAATTAAACATCACAATTATCTTTCCTATACGTGGGAAGAGAGAGGTTAAAATAAATGAAAGTAGAGAGAATGAAAGAGTGGAGATCCTAAAAGAAAAATAAAGAAATAAGAAATTGAGAATAATATTGACTTCATAGAAAAGAAGTAATCCAAATTTTCCAATACTGAATCATGTCCCTCTCACAACCATAAGACTCATATATAGTCCCTAATCAAATCCCTGTCTAGAGTAGACAAGCCTCCAACATTTGCATCTCAATATTACATTCTCCTGGACAATAAAGGAGGAAGTGAGAGAGAGAGAGAGAGAAAGGATGGGACAAGGCACAGAAGTGTCTAAGGGTCTGTTTGGATGGGAGAGAATGGAGGGGAGGGAAAGGAAAAGAAGGTAAAAGGTCATAAGTTACCTTTTTTGGGAAAAGGATGAAAGAAAGAGGGGGAAAGGAATGGGAGTAACCGGTTCCCCTCCTTTTTCCCTCAGCGAGCGTAAATTTGTTAACCCCCAAATCGGAGGGTAAGCTGGGGGAGGAGAAAAACTTAAGTCATACTTTCTGGGAAGACCAAAATATCCCTTTATTTTCTATTCTTCATCCTTTCACTCCCACGGTTTATTTCTTATTCTAAAGGGATATAATTGTCACATAACTCTTTCCCTTCTTTTTCCCTCTCTATCCAAACAAGATAATTGATATTACCCCATCTTTCCCTTTCATCTTTTTCAAACAAGAGAAGAAGAGCAACCATTCCTTCCCCTTCCTTTCCCTTCCACCCCTTGTCTTCTTTTTACTCTCCCCTTCTTTCCCCTCCAAAGATCCAAACAAAGCCTAAAAGGTTCGGGACTATAAATCCACCCCTTTTGTCTCTTTTATCATCTCATTTTTGGTTCAATGGCCTCATGACCTAATGCTGAAATGGAACTTTTAAGTTAACTTGCCAGCTTATCATCTCATCTAGACCATTAAATTGGGATTGAGTGACCTAATCTTGACCACAGAATAATACAAAGGCCTAGTAAACAGCAAATAATGACTAGCAACTGAACAAAAAAAAATTCTAATAAACTAAAAATAAAACAAATTTTCCAGCAAATTGAAGCTTGAAATTCCAAACATGTGGAAGGGACTAGCCATGAAAATTTATCACAATGGTAGGTGAATAGGGAATTCTGCTTTATTGGTTATGTAGTTTAAGCTCATATGAGAGAGAAGGTGATGATTTACTATATGAAATTGAATACATTTCTATGTCACAAATCATGGCTAAAGAGCCCATCATGCCCATAGAACTTCAAGACAAGAAAATTGTGTTCTGTTAGGAAAGGAAAGAGTAAACAACTCAAAGTTCATCTTTTTTTAAAAAAAAAATACAGATCCACAATCTAGTGAATCACACAAGCTAATGAGAATCACCCTATAACAGCCAGTTATGCTTCTTTCACATCCATGTTACATGTCCAAAGCTAGAAATAAAATGTCAATTATATTTGAGAACATATAATATAGATATAAATTATTTATTTAATATATGTCAAGGAAAATACAAGCACAAAAAATTGAGGTATCATGTGATGCCCTTCATAGGACTGAATCCAGAAAAGGCTTCATAGTGTGAAACTTAATAATTAGGTTAAGATCAAATGGCAAAAGGGGTGCAGAAAGAAATTAAATGATGTCCATATCTTATGTCAGCCTTGTATGAAAACCTATTAACAATTCCAGATTATTTTCACAGTGGAACCCCAATGATGAAACAAATTATCCTTGATTTGTCATGAAATTTTCTGGAATCCCTTTAGCTCATCGCAAACTTGATTCCAATTCAACAAAAAAAATTCATGCGTTTCATTGATATTGACCTTTATATTGCTCAACCAGTAAGCATATAATTTGCAATGGCTCTTTATTTCTATTGCACTTACAACTTACTTCCCAGACATACAAATCATCTTCTTTTTGATTAAATCATGTAAATTTTGATAGCTGAAAATTAGTAATATGTACAAATCCTCTTTGTGGTAAGGGTCTGTTCTGCTTGTTTAAGATACTTAAATCCTCAAAGGTTAACATTCATGCATATTCTACTTAACGTTGCTCCACAAAATACTCTCTCCTTCAAATATCAAATGTCTCCTCATGGTAAACTGAAGCTTTATGTATGGAACAATAAGAGTCTTGGAAAAAATGAATGTTTTAAGCATTGTTTGAAATGTATGTACTTCTCACAAGCAAGAATTTAAAAATCGAGATACAAACTTATACCACTTACTGATCAGCACAGTATGTACTGCTGTATGGGTCAGTAACTGAGAAGGAAAAATAAAAGAGTGTATCAAACTGCACAAGATGATATAGGGTCAGTTGACAATCTGGGGGCATATCAGTCCTGTGTGGCCAGCACAAAATAGTACAAAAGGTGTTCTAGCCTTATTCAAAATATCGAAGTGCTTATTCATATGGGATGCCTAAAGTACACAACTTCACAGTAAAAATTGCTCTCTAGAAAACTCAAAGCCCTTGGTTTCAATGATAGGCCACTTTAAGTCCTTGGGAGCAGATAGGAAGACATTATGATGTTCGGTATTATAATTGCACAATTCCAGGAATATGAAAAACTTAATGAATTTCATGAGACAGCATTTTAACTACTCAGAAAAAATCACTTAACATGTAACGACTAATAATATAACAACAAATTCTAAGATTGCTGATGAGTTCAAGTATTTGAAACCACACCCCCCCCCCCCCCCCCCCCCCCGCCCCCTCCCCAAAAAAAAAAAAACCCAACACGCACACACAAAAAGTTACATGAAGTTGACTGTATCAGTCTCCAATGGTGAAGTAATTGTTTCATGAGTTCCTATTATAGGCTTTGTCTGAAACTCTTTTCTTCAAGTTTACCCAAAACTTGAGAATGTAATCAAACAAAAATAACTTATGTAACTTTGTTGCTAATATTACAATTTTTAAACCTCTAACCACATACATGCCAGCAACCCTTGTAAACTTTAGTGCTCCTGCATTTACTTTATTTCATTAATTAATTCCGTACTTTGATCGAGTAGAACTTCATTCGCTGCTGAAGATGCCCCATATCTTAAGGTTAACATAAATGCATTCCATGTCATCCTATGAGAAAAGCAATACTTTATTTCAACACAGCCTTCATCCTCCTACTAGTATGTCTAAAATTGTGTTTGAATTCCTAAAATTTTCTTTCACCAAATAATATTCATCAAAGATAGGTTTTCCAAATTTAAATCAGAAAGTAACTATATCTCAAGCATGAAGACTTAATTAAATTAGGCTTATCAATATTCTTAATCCCCACCTATCCAAGGTTTTAAACTATGTTTGTCTTGATCTAGATGTCAAACAAGCAAATCAATATTATCTTCAATTTGTGTCCAGAATTGTTGTAATCATGGTTTATTAAAAAAACATGATCCTTAACAATCTGAATTGAAGGTTGAATCCTCGGTAATGTACTCCATAGAAGCTATTAAGTTGGAGAAACTAGGAACACTAGATCTTCTTTTATTCAAAGCATATGGCCTGAGAATCCTCGGTAATGTACTCCATAGAAGCTGTTAAGTTGGAGAAACTAGGAACACTAGATCTTCTTTTATTCAAAGCATATGGCCTGAAGTATAGATTATGCAAAAAGGATTTTTGCAACTAATACCAGTATAATGTTTCTAGTTGAGTCATCAAAACCTTAATTGGCATCAAGGAGTTAGTTATGGACTCAATTGGGACTTAAAACCCAACATTATGCTTCATCATGAGATGTTCAGCCATAAAGCTTCTCATCCAACATGATCTACCTTGTCTTAATACCATCATAAAGTGCAATCCAACATCTAGAATTAACCACCAATGGAAATTGATGAAGGTAATGCGAAAAAGTACACTTAATTATTAAGGCCTTAAATAACTCCAACAAACCCATATAGAAAAACTACTCTCCTAGAAGAATCAAATTTAATCAATTAAGAACCCATTTTCAGTTTACCTCTTCATTTCATCAAACACAAATTTGTCTACAGATACAATTAAGCATGAGAAATTTTCTGTTTACCAAAATTTCTTATGAAATGTTGTATGGAACAACCACTGATTGAAAACCAACAAAAACACATACAGAAAATTTCTTCAACATCAAAGATACGTGCAAGGAGAAAAGCATAGCAAAATTTCTGCTTTCATGATCATGACCTTCAGGCCAATCTAACAACAAAATGGCATCCAAGATATCCAAAAGAATAAGAACAACAAAACTTACATGTCATAAAGTTTGCTTGGCGTCCACCAATGACCGGAATTGAAAATCAGAACATCTGAATCAACCCATTTCAGATTTATGTCATCCATCTTGTCCAGCTTCAGTGTCATATGAACCCTTTTCGGCCCATGCCTAGGTGGTGATCCCTGCTGCATAAGGAACACTGATCGGAAGAACTCAACACTTAGATTGAAAGTTTGGAACCGAACACCCAAGAAGCGAATCGTCTTCGTGATCTGGTTTCCATTAACTTCATAAACAGTTTTGGGATCCTCCACCCCAGTCATAAGCATACATATGAGAGACTCCCACTGCGTGCGACTCATCGAATCACCCACAAAAACAACTCGTTTCCCTCTGAGACTTTCCAAAACTTCGCGCACATTAAACTTAGGCACGTCACAATTCCGAGGCTTCCACCTCCACTTGAGATAATCCGTATCTTTTCTCCCATTTGCCAAGCAATTGAACCCCCTCTCGGCGAACGGACACACCGAGCTATTGTACAGTGGATACGTATCATCCTGGACCCAGATACCATCGAAGAGATCGCAGCCTTCTGTCGAACCAACAAATCCCGAAACTAAAATTCCACGGCCTAAGTACCGAAAACCATATAGATAAACAACACATCCCAGAACTAACACAAGGGACGCCAGAAGGAAGGTCACAGCAAGAGCATTCAAGGACGGGCCGGAGCCCACCATTTCCGATGAAATGAAGCCCTAGGGCTGCTCAGACTCCTAGGCGTGATGCGAGCTGATCCACTCCGACTAAAACTATTAGTCACCATCTCATGGCAGCACCAAGAAATCAAAGAACGTCCCCTTGCAAAGAACCATTCTACTCCACATCAAACATCGTGTGCCTTTCAACCCCCCGTCGATATCAAGCTAAAGAACTAAAAGATCTCTCCTTTTAATCCAAGATCGGCAAAGAAGCGACCAGAATCCAGCTTTTGATCAAAATCTAATCTCTATGAGAAAGGAAAATCTCAACTTTCCGGCCCCGTCAAGCCCCAACTCGATGTTTCGCAAACCGAAAGGACAAATTTGAACAAATTTCTATACAATTTGTGAAAAATTACCAGGAGAAATATCGAGAGGGCCAAGAGATAGAATTCTACCCGGATTGTCTTCGTTATCTGTTACCTCTCTCTCTCTCTCTCTCTCTCTCTGGTCTGGTGTAGAGAAACCGTAACCCTCGCTAGATCTCTCTCTCTCTCTCTCTCTCGGCTTCTTGGCGACGTTTGAATGGAGTCGGAGAAGGGCGGAGAGTAGTGAAGAAGCCAGAAGGCTCGCTCTGGAGAAGAGGAGGGTGGTTGGGACGGAGGTTAAATAGCTCCCGGCCAGGGGTATTATCGTCATATGCGAAATGTTGGTTTGTGGGACTTTGGGACGTCCCCTATCACCGATATTAGTGAAAAAGATTGGACGGCGAGCTTCCGTTTGTCTCTACCTTGTACTCGGACCGAGAAGCCGTTCCAGAATACACCATGAAAATTTAAGGCTTTTTTCCGCAGCCGTTAAGCTTTTCGTCCCATGAAAATTATTCAACAGCTTATGAGTTTTATAACGTATTTCTATATATAATTTTTATTCTTTATCTTCTTTTTTTTGAATAGATATTTTCTGTCTTCTCGAAATATCTTTTTTAAGTAAATCTCTGCTTTGTTTCTTGTTGAGTTGTCATTTATTAAATGTCATGGAGGTTATAATTTTTTTTTAAAGGATTATGATGAAAATTTTATAGTATGACCGATTAGTGTGAAGGAGTTCAATCCACCATTGTAAAAAAAATAAAATAAAATTTACAAAAAGCTCAAATCATTCAAATGAATATTTAATCCGTTGATTTTACAAATTTGCCCCCTATAAATAAATAGTCTTTTAAGGCACCGCCTGCATTTAAGCAAGCCCACTTTACTAATGAATCCTAAAACTCTAACATGTATCATCATAATATTTGTTGAAATTAATGCTATAATTGCATGTAACGTGAGAAGCCCGTAACTCCTTGCCTTTATATATATATATGTGTGTAAATATAAATTGATTCAAGAGAACATAACGATTCATTATAATAAATGTATGTTTATGTTGATTATGCATTGAAGAGATACTAAGTATAGATACATAATATTAAGAAACTGAAATAATACCTTCTTAGTTATTTTTTTTAATGAGATCGTGAATTATTACAAATAATATCAAAGTAAACTTAGTTCATAATTTGTTAAATTAATGAAAATCTTAGAACCTAAATATGAGGAGTATGTGATTTATGTAGGCAAGCTAGCAAGAAAGGCTTAAATAGGAAGAGAATCTAGGGATTCATGGGGCCAAAGAGTAATTTATGTTATCTAACCTTGATATATCTAGACATTACTAATGATGTCAAAGCAAACTTAAATCCTCTGTCCCCATGACTGAGCTTCATGCGGCTTGGGCGGGTATTTCTTATGCTGCTCGGGTTCTTCATGCTCAGAAGCTTTGTATTGAGGACGACTCCATGTCGGTCATTTCTTGGATTCAGATGCAGAATTGCCCTTCTGCTCGTACTAATCCGATTTTGTTGAACATTTGGGCTATTCTGCGGGAGATTGATTGCGTCCAGACCCATCATATATATCGCGAAGCTAACTCGGCGGCGGATTGGGTTGCTGCTTGGCTCAGCTTTCTGGTCTATGGATTTTAACGCCGGGTGACCCCTGCCCTGCTCCTTTACAGCAAATTTTGTACTCTGATCTATCTGGACTGATTCGCGCTAGACTAGTGTGATCGTCCGTTTGTAACCAAAAAAAAAAAAAAAACTATAAAATAAGTCCTTTTAAAATTAACCACGTCATTTTTAATTGTTCTAATCGGATTTAACTAGAATTAGGCTGTTGGCTTTGCAAAAATGTGCACAAGTCTTTTTAGGAATGACTGCAAAACAATTTTAAAGGTTGTGATTGGATTTAATTATATTTGGATCATTAGTTGTGTAAAAATGCACGTATGTCCTTTTGAAATTGAACCAATTTGATTTTAATGGTTGTGATTGGATTTAACTAGAGTGGGACCATATTCTTTGCAAAAATGCTAGGATGGAGTACTAAAAAAACTTGAGTACTTATACATAACTAAAAAAACCTAAATAATAATTTCTCAATAGTATTTTTACATGTGATTATAGTTCATTACAAAAGATTAAGCATCGTGCACAAGGCCTTTTATGAATAACCTAAATGTTAACAAGGTTTCATAGGAATTCATTTAAATTACATTTGCTATACAATTACTAAAAAAATAAAATATGCAAGCTACATGTGATTGTAGTTCATTACAAAAAAATTAAGTATTATGCACAAGACCTTTTATGGATAACCTAAATGTTAACAAGGTTTTATAGAAACTCGTTTAAATTGCATATGCTATACCATTATTATTTAACTGTATAAAAATAAAAATGTGCAAGCTCAATCTTACTATTTTAAAAATTTGGCATAAAAGAACTACTTTGTTTTTATATGTGCCAAATTCTTTTTTTTTTTTTTTTTTTGGCATAGAAACTAATAGCTCATTGAATATTCCTTGATCATTATGCACTTGCACTCTTTAGCTACTTCTAATCAGTTTATGCATACATTATGTTGTAAATAGAAGCAAGATTTTTTTAAATATTGATAGAGCAAGGGTTATCCCAGCCATCCCCTCCAATTTTTGTGAGAAAACATTGCTCGCATGGTGAAAATCAAATCTGACTCCTGTGGAAAATAAAAAAGAAGGAATGAAGGGGTAAAAAAAGAATTAAAACCTTGAATACCAGCAGATAAAGTTCATCAAGAATTATTCTTATGAAAGGAAGATAGCATGATCTTTTTCATTTGTGCACCAAAATAAAATAAATATTTTCTTTCTAGTGTTGGCAGCGAAGAGCAGGCTAAAGGACTAACTCACCCTCCATCCAAAGTCAATAGACCAGGCGTTAAGAACAACAAAGGATTCCTGTTTTTTATTGTTTATTTTGGATAGGTTGGCTTCAGGCTCGGTAGTTGGTGCTCTGGATTGTACTCTGCTTTTTATATATATTATAAAAAGAAGGCAAAAAAAAAAAAAAAAAGCCTCCTGCCTCATACTTATAAACCAATGATAAGAACTAATACATTCTTTATAACAATGGACCGATGGCTTGATGAACAATAATGTAGTTGTTGAACAAGGCATCCTTGGTTCAAAATGGCCGGCTTGGAGTCGGTAGGTAATGATTTCTTTGGAGAACTGAAACCAGTGGCAAGTGCCATCGCCAGCTCTCTGTTCCTTTATTTATAATCCACAGGAGCTGATGATGTTGTCCCCCTTGATGTCCACCCTTTATTACAGGATTTTCAACCCATGAACAGCAAGAAAGCAGGTCCATATCTGAAAAGAGACCTCACATCAGCAAGGGGGGTTGGAAAAGTCAGTAGTCTTTGTGGTGTTTTCCATTTTTCTCATTCAAGTCAGGACTCTCATGTTTGATCATTGCAAGGGAGGGGGGGAGGATGGTATGATGTCTTCCTCTCTGGGGGTTGTAGCATGTCTTTCAGTAGTCAATGAACTCTGTTAATAAATGTGCTGTCCTGCTACTACTACCAAACAGAGAAGAAATGGCAATGCTTGATCTAAATTGAAATGCTGGTCATGACCAATGCATGGAGAAATCTGTGGATCCACACAATAGACTCTACCAACTTCTTGAGATGGTTAGATTTTAGGAGCCTATTTTGATGTATGGTATCTAAAGGGGGAACAAAAAAATAAATAAGAGTAGTGATCAATTATCATCCTCATGAAAAATTTGTGAAGGGGCAAACAAAATAATTGACTCCATCAATCAAAGCAATTTATCTTATATTTTTGCTCAATCATTTAATATACAACACATATAGATTCAGGCTGAAAAGTACATAAATAATACATATTGGTACAAAATTAAATTAAAAAATGATTAGTCTATCATAAATAACCAACCAGAGAGACTCGAACAATCATGATCAAAATGAAGTAATCGTAGTAATTAATCAAGTCTATACGGCTATTATATCCAGTTCAACTCCTGGAAAGGATTTCATAAGAGACACACATGGAACAAGACAAATGGACATCACATGCTCATCCCATGGGTAAGTCAACGCTTGCTTTGTTCGGTATGGTCGGTGCTGTGATCATAGAACATTGGAACATGTCAGTCACCCAAAAGGAACTCCACCCATGGTTGTTGGGGGTGTCTAAAAGGAGGCATTCAGCATTTATTATCCGAGGACCGATGGAACAATATTGACGGCAGAAGGTTTTGAGCTTTTAAGTAGTATTTGAAATAGAGGATAAGAAATGGTATTCTTTCTTATTCTTAAGATAGTGTTTGAAATAGGGGATAAAAGTGAATATTCAGGGGATATCCTCTCTTATTTTCGAAAGCCATAACTATAAGGAATAGCTGGGAATAAGTTAATCAAAGGAATAATTATGGTTAACCATGGTTAACCATAGGATATCCCCTCAATTTATTCCCTAGAGAATGCAGGAATAGCTAGTTATCCCTCCAAATAAAAGTTAAAAAAAAGTTATCCTATGGATTTACCTTTTTGCATTTGATATGATCAATGGGATAGTCAAGGGATACCCCTAGGGATAGCCAGAGGATAAACTCTATCCCGTACACTTATCCATGGATAATATTTTTTCTATCAAACACTACCTAAGAGTCATAACTATAAGGAATAGCTATGAATAAAGTTAATCAAAGGGATAATCCATGGTTAACCATGATTAACTATGGAATATCCCCTCAATTTATTCCCTAGAAAATGCAGGAATAGCTGGTTATCCCTCCAAATAAGAGTAAAAAAAAAAAAGTTATCCTATGGATTTGCCTTTTTGCATTTGATATGATCAATGGGATAGCCAAGGGATATCCCTAGGAATAGCCAGGGGACAAACTCTATCCCATACACTTATCCATGGATAATATTTTTTCTATCAAACATTACCTTAGGTTTTTTGGTTTTTTTAGCAAAGCTTTATGCAGTTTGGACAGGCATTTCTTATATCACTCATATTCTTCATGCTCATAGTCTCTTCACTGAGGAAGATTTTACTGTCATCCGATAGACTCAAGCAAGACCGCTGCGATCATGTTTCAATCAACCCTTTACTTTAAGACATCCGGTCTATCCTTCGGAATACTCACAAAGTTCAGATCCGTCATCTTTATCGAAAAATTAACTCTGCGGCTGACTAGGTTACGGCCTATCATTCCGAGCTTTGGAGTTGAAAGTAAGGAGACTTCTGTTCTACTGTACTTAAATAAATTTTATTTTTTAATCTGTTTGAACTTACTCGCATTAGACTAATGTGATATATATATATATAAAGGAGGCATTCATTCTCAGTTTCATGGCCTTTTTAAGTGATTAAAGAGACGGAGAATTTAGACCAACTGCGTTCTTTAGGCAAGACGACGGACTCGACAAAGGATTGTTAAGCCTCGCATGCGGATGGAGGTGGGAGGATTCCATTTTTATTGGGCATTGCTTTTTGTTTTCTGGGAATCGATATGGGGAGGATTTTTTGGACAGTGCTTGCCCATTGGAGCTATCACGTCCCATCATTGGTTCGCCCTTTTGGCTGACATGCGTTAGGCTCCTGTTGGAAGGAAGGTGGAAGAACCGAAGCTAACGAGAGTGCGGCTGCATCCTGACAAGTTGGGGCATAAAGTTTTTATATGATCAAGGTTTTCAAAATGCCAAAATATCAATTATATTTGTGGGTTTATATTGAGATGAACCAAGACACCTGTTTATCTAGGATGATAGGTGAAAATATTTAGAAATCTACGGGGATATTTGGAGATCTTGGCCGATGTGAAGTAAAATCTAGATCTAGGCATTGATTTTGATACTATTTGTTAAAAAAAAAAAAACTCATTGAAGGTAGAAAAAAGTGACAGATAAACTAGGCTAATTTATTGATACCATTAGTGCATATTAGTTTGAAATATATTTATTTATAATAACTATGCTAATAAGGATCAAGATTTTAGACATGCCATACCACCAAGTAGTCTGATAGAGTCAATAAACACCGGCATCCAGTTAGCATCAAATTATACGACACGTGAACATTCATCCAACATCATTTAAGCCTATAAAGAGAGGAGAACTCTGAGATAGTGTTTGGATGCCTTATTTCTGATTGAAATAAGGTTTTATTCATGCTATTCTTTTAAATAGAAGAAAAAAAGATGATGAACCCCTCAGGAATTAGTATTCCGATCAAACATCCTTATTCTAAAATTTGTATTCCATATTTTTCTCATGGAATGGCTCTATTTCCACTTACCTATTCCAAGGGCAGCGATTGAAAAAAAAAAAAAATTGACTATTACCCGCTCTTTATTCACAAGCCATTCTACTTGATCCGTTCCCGTCTTCTTCTCCGAAACTAAAATTTCAGGAGCCGTAATATATGTACATAATCTATTTTTTCTCTTTGCTAACCGTTACTAATATATGTACATACTATATATTAGTAATCCACTTTTTTCTTGCTAACCATTATTAATATATGTACATAATATGCAAACTTTTAAATCATAATAAAAAAATTAATAATAAAAAAATTTTTTTAAGTAATTATATTAATAAATAAATTGATAATTCATTTTCATACTTATCATTTAGTCAGGGGTATTTTTAGAATTTCAAAAAAAAATTTATCCAATCCTAATGGAATACAGGCTTATTCCCATGTCATCCAAATAGGACTTTTGGAATAACATGCTTAATTGCATTGGAAGATGGAATATTAGATTTTAAACCAAACAAAAACTATTAAGAAATAAGCTATTTCTGAAGAATATATATTCCTATATATGTAATAACTTTTTTGACATTCAAATGCTATCTAAAAAAATATAGTAATAAAAAATATTATCGTACATCCAATAAAGCATCAAGCAAAGTATATATAGAGAACGAATATATATAATAAGATCATCAACCGTTTGCAGAGGTTGCAACACAACAAGACAGTCCCTTCAACAACTGACTCTACCATGGCAAAAGCCACATGATCACAACCTAAATGATTTCAATCTTAATCCTGAGTTTGCCTCTAAAGAAAGCCTCATTCAAAGATGAAAATCCTCCTTTTTCTCTCACTCCCTGTCCCACCTACAGTAAGCCTTCAAACATTCTGGTTCTCTCCTATTTTCCTTCATTAGTATAGTTACAAAAAATATCTTTAGTTATCTTCTTCTCTTCGTAAGCTCATGCATCTAAAGGGCCTTAGCTCTTCTATCTATAAAAGCTTCAACTACAGATCGAAGGCTCTTTTGCTAGATTTACAGTTTTTTTTATTTCTAGTTCATCATTTTCATCATCACTGTTGGTACATAAAATCTCATCGACATAATTCCAGCACTATCATAGTCCATTTCCTTTACAATTGAATATGTAGGTTCTTCTATCCTAATGTATTGGAAGAGCATCTAAATTTGTATGAATTCACAAAGAAACTCATATAAAGTCCAATTATCCGAATCTATCCATTAGAAATTTTAGGTACTCTAATAACAAAGGTTTAGAAAGTTTTTAGTTTTTTAAAGGACAAAAAAAAAAAGTTGTTCTATCTAATCTAATTAAAACTATTTGATCAATCTAATTAAATGGCCTTAGTTTATATATATTATGAAGGTGCCATCAATTTTGCAAAGTCTATAAGAGGTTTTACATTTGTACCAAAGGCATAAATCAAGTTCTCTCTTCATCAAAATTTAAAGATCTATGGATATTGGAGATGGGTTATTCTTAATTATTATTTTATTACTGATAGATTTTATCTATTGCAAAGAAAAAGGACTAATATTATAATTTTTTATAATTTTTTATAATTTAAAGAGGAGTATTGGTTTTTTTTCTAATTGTAATGGCTCATGTAAAACATCACAAGATTTAAACTAAATATAAATATTTTCAACTCAAATATTATTTATAACTATATATATAGAAAAAAAAAATACAAAATAGCCTCAGGAGGGTTGGTGCCCTGAACAGGGAGTCACGCCAAGTTTGGGCTAGCTAAAAAATTATGAACTTAAACTTATACCTATTGAGATTTTTATGTAACTTTTTGTTTGATAGATGATCTATTGAAAAATCAAGATCAAGTTCAAAAATAAATAGATGTATTGTGTTCAGATCAAGTTGAATACCATCAAGTATCAAATAATCTTAAAAGGTTAATCTATTAACCCATCTATTCTCTAAGAAGTTTATAAACATTTAGGATGCATCATAAAGTCAAGTCATGAGCAACAAGTACTTGATGTTTAATTGTATTAAAAAATATACTTAAAAATTAAAAATATATATATTAAAGTATAAGTATCCAAACATATTTAATATATCATTACTTTTTTTTTTAATTGAGGATATCAATAAACTAATATATGTACATATGTATATATGTATAAAAATTAAAAATATATATAAGGTTAATGACTTTTGTAACTATTGCAGCAGTTGATGTTGCCACGTATTAGCGTGAAACAATACAGAAAAAAACACTTTTAATATTTTTTATTATAGCTACACAAATAAAGCACCTCTACTCTATAGATATGGAATATAATATAATATATATATATATATATATATATATATATATATATATATATATATATATATATATCTATATATATATATAATTGACAACTCAACTATAGAAAATAAAAACATTATCATATATTTTTTATTATGGTACATATATAACCCTTTCACTCCATGAAATGTTCCATCATTATCATGGTATATATGACATAATATCATACCAGCATAAAGATAGAAATGGCCTTCGCTTCAATATATATATATATATATTTGACAACTCAAAAATAATAGAAAATAAAACATTATCAATATAAATTTTTTATTATAACGTACATGTATAAAGCGCTTTTACTCCATGGAATGTTCCATCATTATCATAGTAATGACATAATCACTATGCCAGGCACAAAGATAGAAATGGCCTTCGCTTCTTTTTCTGAAAAATCACGTCATAGATGAATTAAAAAAAGGAATGGGTTTTGAGTACAGCATGGTCTGAACTATATAGTGGCTTCACATGAACCTAAGTGAAAGTAGATTGTAAAAAATGAGTGCTAGACTCTATGGCATGGCATAAATAAAAATTCAACATGACGACGACCTCATTTAATTATTATTGAGATATAACTATCATGATTCAATATGATTAATATCCAATACCATTGTAGTTCTTGAAAGGTTCAAATTTTAATGGTTAAAGTGATAGAGAAATCTATTCGCTCTACTTCTTTTTCTTTTTTTTTTCTTCTTATATTCGATATTTTTTTTCTTCTTTATAATGCTATTTTGCTTTGCCAGATTTATCGGTCATTCCTTTATTCTATTAGGCTACGTTTGGTTGTCAAAAAGTTATTTTAAAAATAGAAATATGTATTCAACAGAATAGCTTATTCCTCTTGTTATTCCAGATTTTTGTTTGGATGAAAATATGGTATTTCATGTTATTTCAGTATAATTAATGCAGTTATTCCAAATGTTGTTTGGATGACTTGAGAATAAGCAGGTATTCCACTTGGAATAGATGAAGTATTCTTCTGAAATTTTAAAATACCCCTTGACCATTTGATGAAAAAAATTGTTTATCATTTTATTTTTTCTTACGTTAAATTTATTAAATTATTTGTTATTAGTAAATAAAATCCTAAGAAATATCTACGTAGCAAACTTAATTAATAATTGCATTATAAAAATTAATACAGCTTTAAATAAACAGATTTATTAAATTTTTCAAAATAACTAAGTAATTTTTATAATTAGTAAATTAATTAAGAATTTTTTAAAATCCCAAACAACTTCCTTCTGCTATCGGAGAGCTACAACAACTTCTTTCTGGGACAAATTGCTTTTACCTTGCAAGACAAAGCTCCAATTATTTCCAAAATATTCAATAAATTCTATCTAGTTCATTAATACTAGTCCTGTTCCCTCCTCTTTTTATTTTTATTTTTTTGAAAAAAGAATCTTGAGGAAATTATGTAATCCAAATACTGAACGGCCTCCTCCTCTATCCATGATCATCGAATGAAAATATTGAACAATGTACGCATGCACCAAAAAGTGGATCCTGTCAACCTAAAATGATGATGAAGGTATTCAGTCCAACACCCCAATAGCAACCAACATCACGATTCATGCCGCCAGGGCAGCAGCAAATATGTTTGGTTCCTGGTTCATTTGACACGAATGAGCTACTTATATTTTATCATCGGTCTGACAAGCAGTCTTGAGTAATTTCAGCATACACATCTGGGATAATTCGTACTAAACTACTGTGATTATCCGTTTGTACCCAAAAAAAAAAAAAAATTACAGCATACACACACATCAAGTAACTTAGGAATCAACACATAACCATGGATTTCTTAGGCAGAAAATAATTCAACGTTTAGCTCTTATTTTCAATGAATAGTGTCAAGTGTCAAGTGTCAACTGTTACATAAATAACATTGGTCAGTGATTTATCTGAAGCCCCTACTATCCCTATTCTCAGGGATATATGGTCTATCTTGCAGAAAGTTGATACTGTTCAGGTACGGCACATATATCGTGAAGCCAATACGGTGGCTGACTGGGTGGCAGCTTCAGTGGCTCAGAATGCTGGTTATTGGATTTGGAGACAGGGTGACCCTAGCTTATTCTACTGTTTTGCAGTAAATCTTGTATTTCAATATATCTGGGTTATATCGTACTAGACTAGTGTGACCGTCCGTTTGTAAAAAAAAAAACATTGGTCAGTGGTGACCTGCAATAATTTTCATAATTTACATCAACAGCCCTCCAGATACTAGTCAGGACATGATTTTTTTAATGAGAACCAATCTTTTTGCTACGAGCCTGATGCCGGCACACATGATTTTTTTAATGTATCAGGACAGAATAGGCATCTAGACTAGTCCTGGAACAAATAAGGAATCAAACTTGGTTTCATCAAAATTGCTGAACGCAAGCTTCTGCATGCTCCCAGAAGGCTCTTTCTGGTACATCTCCGTTAAGTAGATAGCACCCTCGTCATTTCTTGCTACAGGTATGCTGCAGAAAGGCAGCAATAGATGGCTCAGCAACAATTACTATCAAAATTATTACATGAGAAGTAGAGATTCTAATCACATGCAATCCCAAATAGCTCATAAAACATGGAGAAACACAAAACTCTTTAGCATAATGAAATAGATGCAGTAAGAATATAATGGAATCGAGGTGCCTAAAACCTTGAGGTGCATGCAATATGGCACATGTTTCCATTGGCTTTTTCATGCAGTCAGTAGGGAAAGGAAAAAGAGAAAAGGCCAGGTTTATGGGATTTCGAAGTACAATATAAATGGACAAGTTGTTCATTCTAGAGTAAGGGTACTTGGATGACAGCTCAATATATACCAGATATTTGATTACTTTGTAGTTTCTATTAATAATCCTAATAGCAGCAAAGCAGGGGCCCTAGACACTAAACGGTTACCCAGTGTAAGATCAGGTATCCAATATAAAATTACTTTAGAAAAATATTTGTCGACCAATCAATACAATACTAAATATTACTCCAAATACAACTAAGGTGAGTAACTGTCATAACAGTCACTGAAAGTAGGTGTCTTTAGACACAACCACATCATCCTCGTGCCTATAATGGATCCTTATTAATGTTCACCAAAACATTAAAGTGCAGCCTTACAAAACAAGCAATACGACATTTCTAACATAACATCGGCTAACAAGCTTTAACTGGTGAAGCAATACTTGAAGACTCTGGCATCATCACGAACAAGAATGTCTGGAAGAGAGTTGCCTTCCAACAGCTCCAATCTTGCACCACCAGCAGTTGAACTGTAGCTGCTTCCTTTTCATCAAGCCCGGCTTTGTCAACACCCATCCAACCCTCTGGGATCCTAGATGCAGTAATAGCCTAAAGAGACAAAAATAAAGAATGTTAAACATGTTGCCTTTCAACCACTATGTTTTGAACTCCCTCACCATTGCAGTCGTCAGCCACCTCAACCTGTGTGAAAGAACCAAGGATTCAGAAACAAGATTTGATATGCCTTAATGTTGAAGAATGCAAAAGAAGCATTCAATACTGTGACAAATTGACGGTCATTAAGTCCAAGAAGAAGTTTAGATAGCCTGGGCACGAGAGGCATCAGGCTACTATTTGTAGTGACACCTCTAGGACGTCCCAAAAAATCCAATGCCAGATCCATGACTTATATATATCAATAGCCAAGATATGATACAGAGGTAGCAAGTTCATATAACATAAGAAAGTAAGATTCCACCTGATAGATGCAGTAAATTTAAGAATTTTTTCAACATTAAAGCATGCAGTTAAAAAACCACTAACTGCTTTGTGACCTTTGGCCATGCCTAAGCTCTAGTAGATCAGCAAAGGCAAGTCATTGTTCACAACATACCAATCTCCCTCTAAGATGCTATTAAAAAATAATTTAATGTAAGAATGTGCCAATAAACCAATCAACTCACTTGACAGCAGTTACACAAAAATGGCACATATCAAAGGATTCCACACCTGTAAAAACAAAAACATACACAAGAACCATCGACGAAGAAGCAACATGAATTAAGAGAAAACCAGCGAAATTCATCAACATACAGCAACCACCTCACAACCACCTCACAGCCACCTTAAAGCCAACACCTTGAACCTATCTTCGAAGAACCATAGAACCAAAAGTTCGCAAGACCACCATAAAGAGATTGTTCTTTTACCTGCATACGTGCTGACTTAAGATGCTGAAGAAGATGCTGATGGGCGATGATAGTAAGGTAAGGTCCCATCAATGGCAGGCACCATGGCATCTGGCTTGGAGGAGGTTGATGAGGAGAAGCTGACCATCTGGTGGGGCGTATGTGTCATGTCAGACTGTAATGCTTCACAACGGTTGCATCATAGAAATGCCCTCCAAGTCATGATTTCACAGCCGACAGTTCACATACGCAAGGATCAAACAATGAATTGTAAACGAAATGCTTAATTTCAGTGCGTCAAATCCTGAACTCAGAACATTAAATTTATGTGTCATCAACTACCTATTCCAAAAGGCTAAGCATCCATAAAAATTCATCCATCAGAGGCAGCTTTCAAGACATATGAATCTGAAGCCTTCAATAAAATAAAACAATCGTAGTAGACCCACAGCACAAGGCTGCCCACCCTAACACCCAACTGACGGTCAAACAATTTTTAATTTTATAAAAAAGTAGAAATAAAACATATACAGGGATAAACCAGCTCCCTGAACACATATCAAAAAAAAGGTTTAAGAGTGAGACCAATTCTATAGAGTTGAAGCATATAATTTTATCAAATACTATCATTAATATGACTTAATTTCCTAGTACAATGACATAAATGCCTACTATTTAATGGATGATTGATTCTAAATCTAATTTCATTATTGTTCAGGCTACGTACCCACATAAACCATTTGCGAGATATAGAGTATATATTTAGTTGGCTCAGGAAGGTAGTATCAGCAGTTATTTCCTGACGGTCACAATTTGCATGCATCCAATTCAGGAAATACTATGTGTCTGCCAAACATCATTGCCGTCAATGTTGATAGAGCACCAGACTATGATGCTTCATAACGGTTGCATTTATAAATACCCTCCAAGTTATGTTTCATAGCTGACGCTTCAATATCAATTGGGTGAAGCAATTATTGCTAGTTGAGTTTAATGGCACTGTAACCATAAAAAACAACACAGGTTACTTTTCCAATTCAGTGAAATATAATCAGAAATGTAATATAACATAATATTACATCAAACAAGTACAAGTCTGCCTAATAATCTCCCAGCAGTATAATTAAACAACAATATCATCGCTGGCATAACATATGAAAGTAGGAACGTAGTGTGCCCATCTCAAAGCATCTAGAAACATTAACGTTGTGGTCATAACCATATTACAAGATATAGTAGACATAACAATCTCAAAGCATTAACGTTGCCTGCCCACACTGGAACCCAAGTATAAAGCCTATTACAAAGGATACGAAAACCCATATAAATGTTTTTAAAGGTGCACCCACATTCGTGGCCATGTGTTCATCATTTGTTCCTCATTGATAGTCCATTTCAGTAATTGTTCCGATATATCGATGTTCAGGAGGTCTACGATACTTCTAAATGCATCGATTGCCTCTTCTCTACATTTAAACTTCTTGTATAAGGCATGCTTGAACCCACTAACCTCACACTGACACTCGGGCCATGATTCATAGATCCCTCGTCTACGCCCACGAAAACAACATAATAACTTTTGGCAGACATTACTAAACCTCAGGAGCAAGCAGCCTGATTTCCTGCATTACGGGGATACAATGTGAAACTCAAATGATATGCATTGCACTAATAATAAAGTCAATCGTGGTCAACATAGTAACTTTAAAAATTTAAGAGCACGGTACGATCGTAGTCAAACGAAGTATCCTACACTTACTTCGCGTGTGATGAGTAACCCATAGCCTCTCAGCTATGGAATTGCATAGTTGATCACCTCTTCGTGATTCGTCATCCCCTATACTGAGATAAGGATCGACATCCTCATCATGATCAGCTGGCAACGTTCAATAGACATGTTGAAGTATTTGTCATTTCCTTGACTGCGTCGAATGAAGTTGTGAATGATGCAGCAAGCCATAACAATACGCTTCTGAACCTTGAAGGGAAATGGAATGGGACTTCTAAGAACCTTATATCGCTTCTTAAGAATTCCGAAGGCCTTCTCAACGCAATTTCTGAGTTGAGCATGTCGATGGTTGTATAAGTCTCGATAATTGTTATATCGGTGAGCCCTAGGATTGTTGAAGTACTTAGGTGGTACCTATTACCCCGATATGGGGTAAGAAACTTATCCGTATTGCCATATCCTAAGTCAACAAGATAGAATTTTCTGTACACACAACAATGCCTTGACGTATACCCTAAGGAAAAAAATAAAAATTTAGTCATTCAAGTTGTTGTTAAAGTGAAATACCTTCTGGTACAACGAGTCCTCCAGACTCGACACACCAACGTAGGACTCTCATGTCGGCTGCAGATCCCTCTCAACCAGTATAACGAAAAGGAAGGAGTGATCAAATGAGACTGCAGCCATGACATTTGAGAATGGTGCCCTTTCAATTACGAAATCGTGGTTGTTTGCTTTTCCTGATCGATACAGGTATATGTGTGCCATCGATTGCTCCAACAACATTATGTGATGCAAGCAAATATATCAAGGACTGGGTAATGAGAAGATTAAAAATTAATTAATTACATCTAGTCACGTCCAAACATACCATAAAGTAAGGATGGAAATGGTTGTTGTCATGGACCCGTGGGTGAACGGCGTCTCCTGTTGAGGTTGAACGATAAATTCATGCTTAAGCAAACAAATTGCTTTCAGTATGTTGTTAAAGTATCGGGATATTGTCTCCAATGAATGCTGAAGGTTTCAGCCAACACTCTATTAGTAACACCATGACCTATGCCGTAAAGAAAAATTTCCAGTTGCTCTTGTATCGATACGTTGCGTGTGCTACTTACGAAGCCTCGCGAGACAAGCAATTCTTCAGCTTGAAGAACATAGTATTTGTCATCCTAAAGTGATCATAACCTCTATTTGGATGTCCACTCAAAATATCAGCAATGAGTTCATGACCCGAGAATGGACGAGTTCAGCATGGCACCTTTGAAATAACGTTAAAATTGGGTAAAGAAATGAACTCATTACTTATCAACACAGTTAGGACATCCTGCCAATAGTTGTCCTCATCTATTAAATACACCATGACATCATGAAATAGGTCCATCTAATATAAAAAGGTAGTAGTTAATGATACAACCATATGTATGAGTAATTGTTGATTGCAATACATGAAGACAGAGTATAGTAACATACATTGCTACCTAATAACAGAGTACATAAACATCTACACCAAAATGTTTCCTTAGAGCTAAGATAACATAAGACGTAATATGGAATGACATATATATGAGCAACTGAACCACGACATATCATTCTATAACTAATATGATGCAAGCAAATATATGTCACATCCAACGGTCACAGGAAAAGTCAAAGTCATGCGTCGAAGATGCAGGTGTAGTACAAATGGATTCTTGCGCACTGACAGCAGAAGAATGGTCAAACCCTGAGAAATACTGTTGTCACTGCTTGGCCTGAATAATGGCTGCATGAATGGAATATGTCCACCTTGAGTAGAAGCATGCATTGGAGGAGGCACAAATATAGATGGACCATCTTGATAGACACCATGCATTTGAGGCATAAAGAAAGTAGGCACAGAAGCAAAACTTCCAGCATGTGCTCCCGCTGAAGATGGTACACGGTAGAACTCAGACATTTATCTTTTAAGCCATGCTTCAAGTAGTGAGCCTTTATAATGCATAAGGAACTACCTATTAATCTCAATTTTTAAACTGTCCCCACAGCAAGAATACATTCAGGTGTAATCCCTGGGAGACTCTCTAACTTCCGCATGCATTCATCAATAGAGTACATAGTAGGATAGGCAAGCTGCTCTCTCCTCAGGATCTCATTAGCAATTTTCAACCTCTTTTTACCTTGTTCCACCAGTTCGAGAAAGGCATCAGCAGCTTCAGATGTGGACTTACTGTTACGTGCTGTAGGAGTTACGATGGATGACCTTTTCCTCTTTCCACTACTAGTAGACAAACCTGGATCTAAAGAATAATCCGTGGGTTGGGTCGAGGCACATGTACTCGGGCTGTTTGGGGAGACATCATCAAATAAGTGATCGAAATGACTGGATGATGAGTAAGAAAGTCCAGCACTTTTACGTGATGGGTTCCAGAAGTTTATGTCCTCAAGGTTCATCCGATCAACCTCGTCGTCCGAGGTATCATTGTCGGATACTCCCTCTGGAATAGCAGATGTATCCCTCCGTCTACCAGTGGCAGTATTCTTCGAAAATAGAATGTCTATATCGTCATATATAGGGAAGGACTTACCCTTTATCCGAGCGTAGTCCTTGTTAACCTGTTAGCAAATTTGTTGAAGTAATTATTTTAATGTACCGAGAAAGCATCCAAAGTAAGATTCGATAACATCAATCAAGCCACTTACCGAGATGATCTCCTCCCACATATGTTCATCACCACATGTGGAAAGTTTAAGTGTAGGATCCCATCCCCAACCTAAGCGATTAGTTAGGTTATAGTACAAATTGAAGGTCTTCTTCAAAACCTTTAAACGATTCTTCAGGTTTCTATATGTGAACGACATATTTGTCCTTTCATTGAACAATTTGGTAATTTTCTTCCATGTCTCTTGTAAGAAAGTACCGTTGTGACAGTTACCATCGTCATTCTCTTGCCTTATCAGGGTCACAAATATTGAGTCAAGAGAATCGGTCCAATTGGGTGCCCTAGGACGCCCTGATCGTTCTTTGGCATGTGACGGTTCATCGTCTTTTTTGAATTGAGGCATATTATCTACAGGCCCAGAATCGTTGATAATTTGTCACATTGGATCATAATGGAAGAAGGAGTCATGTGGCATAATGATAGAATACGAATCTATATGCAGTAAATTGAAGAAACTTTTAGTAATTGAGTAATGTGGAAACTATGAAAACTGGAGTACAATGCAAGACATAGCATCGCATGAATTCTAGCAAAGAAATTGAAAATAGATAATCATTAGACAAACAAATTAATTCCAGCCAGCTATACCATAAAAAGCTTAGAAAGTGGTTTAGTATGTAGGTTTGTACCCAAATTAAATCTAAACTGCTCCTAACAAGGTGGTTTAATGTCTAGGTTTGGGCCCAAATTTTATCTGTGAACATGTATAGGTTTGTGCCCAAATTAAGCAATTGTAAACTAGCTCTGTTTACATGAGATATATGCAATTCATGGTCAGATGCAAATTCAAGCCATTATAGACAGTATAAGGCATCAACTAATTGTCAACTAAGCAGAGGCTTTTGAGGTACAGCGAAAAAAAAAAGTATTATACCCTGTTTGCAAGGAGGTGATCCTTTATTCTATTCTTAAATAAAGCAAGCTGAAACTCTTCCTGCTTAATAATTACATATAGAAAGAGTCCACCTGATACACATATCTTGAACATAAATTACTTCACATATGAATTAAGGAACATGCAATCTAAAATTATCTCCACTTATCATAATCGGATCCTCTAGTTGGAACAGAAAAGAAAAATCTCAGTTGCTCACCATTATATTTTTATGCATTGAACGATTAAATTAACCAAAAAAGAATCATGTTGATTTTCTAAGCCACAAACATTAGATCAACCGGACAAATGCACCACATACCAAATGCACTAAAAAAATTCATCAAGATAAGTGCGCATTGCTTTTAGTAAAAGGTTTATAAGCATTAAGAAGTAATTATCAAATTAATCAAGATGGAGATAATAGATTTCTGCTTATTTATCTAAGTAATCATGAGATTTATCTAGTTCATAAAGCAATCACTGTTAATAACGGCTATGACCATAATAAATTATAATAAGCATGTAACACAAAGTTGTATGAATGATATCATTCAACTCTGTAGCCCTATTTCGTCAAGACATTTGTTATAATTCTAATCAAACTAAAATGTAGAGGGGTTCATCAAGGCGATAAATTAGTGCTACTATCATGCAATATATAAAGTAGCAGTCGTAATCGTAGAACCCTAGGGCCAAAAATTGAAGGAGACGACAGGGAGCACACCATGACCATAACAAAGTTTTTGAGGTTCCCTCCGTTGCTAGCAACGGAGGGAACATTGCTGCTTCAGGCCAAAGTCATCAAGACAGATCCCCCAAAATCGAAATCGGTTCTCTCAAAGAGCAACAAGTCTGAAACCCTGAGTAAAACAGCGAAGAAGGTAAAAAGAAGATAGTGTACCTATTCCCTCGCTTTCTCGAGGACCTCCTCAGGAAGAGGAGAAGATTATGGGAAGAGGATGAAGAGCCACAAAACTATTGTCAGGGAAGAGGATGAAGACCGAACCAAGAACTTGGCTAGATCCGCTTGATCCTCTTGGTCCACGCAGAGAGAAGAGTTGGGAGACCTCTTGAGAGCATGCACAGAGAGAAGGCCAGAGGGGAAGAGTTCAGTGAAGAAGTCGGCCTTCAGATTTTGGGGAAACCCTAGTCGTGAGAGGTGGAGGATGAAGACCGACGCGAACCAAAATCGCACTTTAACTTCCTCCGAATGCCCCTGGAATAGGTACAGTGGTGGAAGATGGTATTCCAGGGGGTGCCGTGGAATATGAAGGGGGATAAGAAGCGTTGACGGGAATAAGGGAAGCAGTGGGGTCCACGTGTGTTTTAACCTATCGTTTGGGGAATAAGCTGAAATAAAGCCCTATTCCAGGCAGGAATAGGGCATCCAAACGCAGCCTTAAAGAGTTGCACTGAGTCAAGGTATTGCTAAATTATTTTTAGAAGTCAAGATACTGGTAAATAAATCTAAAATTTGATGGCCTCATGATTCTCTTTTTTTTTTACCTTTTTCTTAGCATCAATGCATTCTAAAAAGCTAGCATGAATCCAAAAAAAAAATCATAATCAAAAAAAAAAAATCAGTGTACTTTAAAATGCCATTTACCTTAATATCCATGAAGGATTGCATGTATTTAAATAGTTTGCAATACAATCAGAAAATAGTTTTAAATGACATTACAAAATAAGACATGGATATTAATAATAAAGGAAGAACAAGTATTAGTAATAACTGACTTTAAAAAAAAAAAAGAAGGAGAAATTGACTTGGAAATTCAATTTATGATAGACCTTGTTGTAGTTAAAAAGAATTGCTGAAGGAAATGCTCAAAAAGAATTTGTAGCATAGGGAGAATCTAAACTGTATTTAAATTCTTGAACTAAAAAAGAATTAGGATCTTCATCCAATGTATACATATATATGTATGTATGTATGTATGTATGTATGTATATATGTATACATATATATGTATATATATGTATGTATGTATGTATGTATTGTAGTAACTAAGTAATAAACAAGGTATTGTAGTATGTATATGTATGTATGTATTGTAGTAACTAAGTAATAAACAAGGTAATTTAAGATATTTTTGGTTTCTAAAATCCCAATTTAACCCATAAATTTTGATGAATTTGACTTTAACCCATTCAGAACCCATTTGTTGTTAGGTTCATTTTAGATGTCGACGATGAGGGTCAAAGTACTGAGTTTGCTAGTCGGAGTATCAGGCCTAACCTCTAAAAAAGAAAAAAGCCTTGCTGTTCCGGGGCAATGCACATATCACCCCCGATGATTAGTGCGCAATGTGTATATGTATACATGTCAAAAGTAAAATTTTTTTTTGTATATGAGCATATATATATATATATATATATATATATATATATATATATAATGCATGCTAATCATCAGACATGGTGCAGCTGCACCATTCCTGGTGCAGCAAAGACTTTCTCATCCTTCTTTATAAAAAGTTCCCCAATTACATGGGCCAAGTGTAATTTGTTGTACTGGACCAAGGACATGGTCCACTAGATCCAGGTTATCAGGCTTGCAAGTGGGTCTGTTAGACTTGGATTAAGCCAGTCAGAAACGCACCCAGACCGATACGGAAAATTTAAGACCAGGAATTGGTCACGGGTCCCAAACTAGCTAGCTAAGATCAGATTCCTAAAATCACTTATAATTCCCAAAAAAAACTGCACCAAATCACATATAATTCTCATAAAACTGCACCTGACCCGATCAAATCCACATGGACCCAATTCAACTGAGAGAAATTAGCTTAGAAGTTCAGTTATAGCCTCTTGTTTTGATCCATGACGTGAGATGAAAGAGATCAAATCCAACCCAATATTGCCGAGTGACGTGTTGGATGTCAGCCGAATCTTAGATCAGAAGCTAGTTTAGGCTTATTAGGTTCAGGACAAGCTGGAATCCCGACCCCAACTCAACACTCCGAATTAAGGCACGTATAGTTGATAGGCCGCCGCCTTGGCTCGTAGTCTCGACGGAGGAGACCTTGCACTTTTGTGAGAAACGATCGATGGTCCGATCGATCGAGGACTTGTTTGCGAAGTCTTCACGAGGCCAGACGCAAAATATTGTTCACCGTAAGCAACGCATTGTTTTGAAGCAACCCTCCAACAGCCTTGGCCTGGCAGCCAAGTCATTTGCAACCTTATTATACCAAGTCACCATCCCCTCCTCCCTCGCTACAAATACGTACCCACTCTGATCCATTCCCCATCCCACCATCCACTGCCTTCAGGAGCTAGCGCTAGCTCAATTGTCTGGGTCCAAACACGTACGATGTCTAACATTCCCTCCCCACAGAGATCTGGCTTTCCACCATTCTTCCCACCACCATTCCCTGTGGTTCCCCCCACGCCACCTTCAATGTTCCCTCCTCGCCCCTTCATCCCGCCGCCTCCCAAGGTCTCTCCACCCACACCACCATCGCCACCGCCACCTCGCTTCCCCCGCCTGCACCGAAACTGCCCCCACCCATACCATTACCGCCACCACCAAAGATGCCTCCGCCCACACCTTCACCACCTCCCCCGCCTCGCCGCGCTCCTCCACCACCCGCACCTCCTATGCGCGCGCCGCCGCCGCCAAAGATGGCCCCGCCACCACCTCCTCCTGCTGCCAAACCACCACCACCGCCCCGCCCACTGCCACCCCTATCCCACCGCCATTCGTCCCACCTCCTCCCTCGCCGACCCCCACCACACTGTCATCATCATCGTGTTCTCCTCGCTTGGCGGCCTGTTCTTCCTCGCATTCCTCGCGGCGGCGCTCTGCTGTTTCCTCAAGAAAAAGAAGAAGAAGAAGATGGTCCACGAAATTGATGTTGTGAACGTCGAGGACCATCGCCACGTCCATGAAACCATACTTCCCGGCCCCCATGGCGAACAATTGGTGGCCATGTCGGTCGACGAAGATATCAAAGTTCAGGAAGTGATGAACAAGAACGAATTCGTCGGCGAGGCCTCCTCGGGCACCAAGCTAGGAGCAGGCGGAGAGCCAGCTGCAGTTCCTCCAGGTTCCAAGCACCACCAACTTCTTGGGCACAAGGGCTAGCTAGCAGGGAGACATGCATGGTTGCTTCATATTGCCCTCAGAGGATGTTACGTTGTTTCAATAAATTAAGACCAGTGATTCGAATATGTGCATGCATGGAGAGTGCTTTGAGAGAGTTCTCATTAATTGTTCAATTCATCAAAATATGATGCCTTACTAAGTATATTCTAATGGAAATAATAATTTGATTACGTGTTAATGTGCCCTTGCTGTAAGATTACAAAGTTTCATGCTGAGGCGGTTCAGGTGGACGTACTCTATTATTAGAATTATATATTGCTATTTAACTGCTATATATTCTCTTTAAATGCAGTCCACTCCAAGTAAATGAATTTGTAAACAAATTTGAGCTGAAATTTAGTTTCTATTGATCATTCATGTAGCATTCAATCCACCATATCAGGACAAAGTTGAAGGATCAAACTATCAAAGGGCAGAGCATGAAGGCAAAAGGCTCATTTGGATAACTATAGGCGCATAAGATATTGTTATGCTTTTTTGGAGAAAAACAAACAAGGTTGATGCCTTAAAAAGATAATGCCTTAAGCGTTTAGCTTAGCTAGTGAAATCAGTTGAGAGGAGAACTTCGAATTTCACCTACCAAACTCATGTCAAGAAGCTGCCTAATTGGTTAAATAGTCGGCAACCTGATTAGCTTCTCTATAGGTATGATGACAGTCAAAATGTGAAACGGATGAAATGATTTTGATAAGATCTTGCAATAGAGAAAATGTTGACAATGACTTTGGCCTAAAAGTCAAATTATCACTATAGAAAAATCACCTTCTAAAATAAGTTGTGAAGACCGAAAGGTAAGCATTGCTTCTCTCAACCCATGCCAAGCCTTGGTTAGTTCAATAAAAGAAGTAGAAATGAGAATTGCTAAGGCTTATAAAACCATCTCCATATGGTCTCGAACCACTACACCAACACCAACAAAGAAATGATAAACCAACCCATCAAAATTTACCTTTAAGAATCCTAATCAAGGGGATAACCAAGAAACAAATTTCAAAGAACTCACAATACGACATGGGAGAGAACCCTAGGTATCATAAAAGATAAAATCCTAAACCTTAGTAGAGTGAAACGATTCCATTACCTGCGCAAGGGCCTAACTAGCCACCCAACTTGGATTAAAAGACTTATTCTAGAAGTAAAACTCATTCTTGACCTTTCATATCCACCATAGCACATAATTGAAAACTGTTTGATGATTCCTGGTATGGGCATCCAAAAGTTTATGAAAGAGAAAATCCGATACCTTTTGTATGGACCGAAAATGAGAGAAGCTCTAGGAATGAAAATGAAACTAGACATAACTAGAGCTTTTACAAAAAAAAAAAAAGAATAGATGGTCTGAAAATTAATCCTCTACCCACACTGATGATAATAGAGAGATACAAATAGTATCTAATGAGCAATGAAAATTAATGTAAGAATGTCATTATGCTATAGCTTTCAAAAAAAATGTAAGACTTGTTGTTGCCTCTCAAACCTCTATATCTTTCTAATTTCAAAAGGAGCATTATTGTTGCCTACTGGCATCGAAAAAATATCCTTAATAGGAACCTTAGATTTATAATATGAACTCCAAAAAAATATCATTCTATTCAATTCCTTCCAAAGGGGTCTCCATAATTTCAGCAACTATGGCTGGTGGAAGGATTTGATGAAGGAACCCTCATCCCACGAACCCTACACCACCATTAATTTATTCATTATTGATAGTGTAGAAGTAGTAAGAAAGTCATAGATAATTAAGTGGTCACTAATTTAGATAAAGAATATGTAGAGTAATTACTATAAAATTTATATTTGGCATATAAGACCCTAATATAGAGACACTATGGATTAAGAAGTCTAACAGCCATTTACAATAATAAAGTATCCTGTCATAGCTTAATAGAAGGAACATTCAACCCCCCTTCCTACTTAGGCTTGCAAATGGTATTCCATAAAATGATATGAAGAGTCCTTTTGCGAATATCGTGTCTCCATGAAAGCCCTTAATTATATGGGAAAACTACTTTACAAAACTTAAGGCACTACGGAATTAAAAATTAAATGGATAGGCATAGAGCATAAAAGTGATCTGATAGAAGCAACTCGTTCTAACAAAGAAAGGAGGCTCCACTTTGAAGCATCCAATCGATTGACAATTTGGTCCTTGATCGATTGCAATTAATGGAACCAAGTTTGGAGACCTTAAGTGGCACACTCAAGCATTCACCAAGATATTGTACCCTCTTGACTACTAATATAATTGTTAGATCAGAAGCAAAGACATGCAGGGTTTTTATATTAGTGTATGCCCTAAATTTAATCAGATTGAATGTTGTGTATCTACAGTCTATAAATACAAATTAAATAAAATAATTTCTTTATCTATCCAGATGTCCTTTATTATATATATATTGATATATTAATCTATGAGATAAAGTCCAAAAGAATATGAACCGTGTATATAAAATTTATAATAGAGATTACAAATTATGAGATCTAAAATACATATATTTATGGTTTGATTCTTTAAATTTTCCTAGTCAATATGTAGATGGGACTGGACACCGTTAAATGCCATAAGACTGGCATACATTGCATATCCTTACCCTTGTAGTGAGTAGCCGATCTTGCAAGCTGAAGTATGGAGATACTTGAATAGGTGTGTGGATGCTCGTTATTATAACGATGCATTGGTTGACCCACACAGAGATCCCATATAGATATTTTATATAGTGTTAATGGTTGATCTCTGATGATGATTGTACGAGTGATCCTTTGACTTGAGGTATTTACTGCATCTCATATGTCGAATGTCATACTTTGACGATATACAAACGTCGCTCTAGCCATGAGTGACAAATATGGTGATGATTGGATATAATATGAAACACGTGGAGGTGATGATTGACCAAGATAGAATTTATCTTCCTTAATATAGAGAGGGTTATATTCCACGGCGACTTGATGGATTGATTAGACTTAAAATCCTTGCAAGGTTGAGTTGGAATCCGAAATGGTTTCGGAATTCTAATTCATATAAGTTAGTCTTTCCTGAGATCAAGTAAATAAGATCAGTTACAGGGTTGACACTTTTCATGCCACTGACTGATTTAGGATATGTGACGAAAGAATTGAATCGTATAATAACCGATCATGGACAGGTGATGTCGATGACCACGTCAGCATAACTCTATGACACTTGGATAATTATGATGCTTCGCTAGAGGCTACTCATGATTTATAATTATGAATAGGTTGATTAAGTCAAAGGATTGACAAGGTCAACATCTGGGTCAAATTGATTCATGATTGTTGCCAATGTGTCGGGGGTCCAATGGGTCACACGCATTAAGGAGTCATTTGGATGAGTTAAACTGAAAATTAAATTTGATTTAATTCTAATTTGATAGCCATTTTCTAAGTCGATTATGATTGGGTTTGACCCAATCTTAATTAGAATGAGATTGACATTAAATGGGTGAATGTAGATTCGTCCTGGAGGAATTGATCATGCATCTAATGGTCCTTATGAAAGGATCTTTTCTTTTGCATGAGAGTGTACATATGATGCACACTTGTCATTAATTGGATGACCATGATTAAGCCCAAGTGTTGAGCATGATCAATAGGATTTAATGCCAGGTGATGTTGTGCTGAATCCTTGGTCGATTGGGTGCCATTTGATGGCGCATAGAGCATAGGATGCAAGCCCATCATTGGGCTATTTCTCCTCCACGTGGAAGCATATGAAATGCCCAAGAATTGAACATGAAATGTGGGCATGGGACTCACACAAATATGGGCTTGGTCAATGTTGACTTGGTTATGGTAGTTAGTTGTGTATTGTTGGGACATGACTAACTAACTTCTTTGCATGATCATTTTATGACATGAGATGCATAATAATTTGAATTTAAATTTAGATTGGATTTGAAATTTAAATTTGAATTTGACATGAGATCTAGATTGATTTCATGAAAATAAATTTGGTTGAAAAGATTTTAGAAGCTTGGTTCAAAATTCAAATGCTGAATTCTCATTGGCTAAAATTTAAACCCCTTAACAACTTGCAACCAAATTTGTTTCATGGGAGATCAGATTTGTTCTAATCTTAAACATGGGGATAGCTGATGGCATGGACTATAAAATACCTATGCAACACTAGGTTGTGTGTGGATTATGACCCTTCGAAAAAGAGCTCGGCCAATCCATTATCCGCCCATTTTTCTCATCTCATGCCGTAGCAAAACACACCTTCCTCTCCTTATTTTCACGTGAATCCTTCACAATATTTCCTTCTTTAAGAGATTAAGATCTAATCTGAGGCAAGACAGAGGCGCTAGTACCCCTCTGCCGAAGAGCTATCAACCAATCCTTGGAGGATCTCATCCTGTGACTCTGCATGGATTACTGTTGGAGGCCACACATTTGGGTGGCTAGTGGTAGTGAGGATTCCGGCTTCATCAGCATACTCCATCGGTAAAGAACATAGGTACATGAGTTTCATGTTTATTTTATGTCAATTTGATTATCTTCTTTATCCCTCAAGGTTCCTGGTCCTCAGGGGTCTTCAGGGTTGCATCTAGTATGTAAAATAATCGATTCCGCTGCGTAAAACTTGGATTGGATCTGAGCAAAGAGTAAAAATCCTTCTCTTCTACCAATATATTATCAAAAATGCTTCTTCCCTCCAATAAAAAGCACCCTGCTCCTCTAATATAAGCTTAGAGAGAAAGGCCCTCATCTGTTTGAAAGAATTTTTATCATAATCTTATTATTGTATTACATAAATTGTTGTGCTGAAAATGGGAAGGACATTTTGTACTGGAGCATTTCAAGATTAAGGTAATAGAAGTAGCCTTACAAGCCTTTGGCACAGGGGAGATTATGAAAAACTATTTAAGTACTAAGCATATATCCTTTCTAATGATACACCAATACTTCTTAAATAAATTCTAGAGAGAAACCAACAGGACCTAAGTCTTATCAAATGACATTGAGTTCAAAGCAATCCAGTTCTCATCAGACACTTGCAACCAGAGCCTCTCTGTCTACATCAAATATATGTTATCAATAGCTAGAAGAAGTTTAGTGGAGCAATGTATACTGCTAGCCCATCTACCCTTAAAATAATCCTGGGAAACATTTCTTCTCTCTTCTTTGGTACCAATCATTTGTCCATTATTATCTTAGATTTTCATAATCTCATTCTTCCTTTTCTAATGAGGATAAAATTATAGAATCTAATATTCAAATCACCTGACTATAATCAATAAATTCTAAATTTCTGCTTCAAATGATATCATGTAAATGCAAAAATCTATTATAATCTTTAACTTTCATCCTTAGCAAACACTAATCGTCAGAACTAATACCCCCATCGATATCCTCCTTATGTTATATAGCTCACGGATCTCGTTTTCTAGCTTAGAAATCTAATGGCAAATATCTTCAACATTTGTTTTGTTCCAAGTCCTCAAAGCATATTTAACCTTTCTAAGTTTTCTGATCAGAGCATGCATGGAAGAAACGTCACTAATAGATCATCAAGCTGTTGAAGAATAAAATTTGATTTCTCAAAAGACATTCATACGTTTTCGAATCAAAAAAAGGAGTAAGCCTCGTGATGATGCCTGCTCACTGGTCTTGAACATCGGGATAAGAGAGCTGCTTAATCCACGGTCCCACGCCTGATCGAATGGCCTGCAAAAAGTCCCAAGACCGGAAGGGTACTCCGGTGGGGACCCTCCGACGCTCAAGTCAGTAACCGGGGTCACAGCTAAGGGAGAGCTCAGACGAGCTATGGGGAGAAAAAAAAATGAGTCCTCCGAAAGAGGGGAATCCCTTTCTGAGTATCAGGGTAGCGAGTATATGAGTTTGCATACCTTGTTCCTGAGTGGACTTACCCTTTTATAGGGGGTTGACACCTGCACAACCACATGGAGTTTTGTAAGAAAGAAATGTCCACAGGGTTTGTGGGGTTGCATGAATTTAGGCTGGTTGGTGGGTCCTATCCCATCGAAGAAGGAAAAATGGCGGTTGGTGAGCTATGTCCCATCAGTCAATGGGGCTGACAGGTAGTTAGGTCTAGTCCCATCAGCGGCATGACCTGTGGGTAGTTGGGCCTGGGGATGCCAGGTGGCGCGGGTCAGAAGGACGGCGGCGTGAACAGCCAGGACCGTTCCGGGGCCGACTTGAGACAGCCTTGACCCTTCGGAGGGTGCCGAGGCCGAGCAGGACCGACTCGGCCGACCTGAAGATGCCAGGGCGGGGCCGACCAGGGAAGGTCGGGGCCAACTCGGCCGACTTGGAGATGCTTGGCCCAAGTGGGGCCGACCAGGAAAGGTCGGGGCTGACTTGACCGACTTGGAGATGCTGGGGTCGAGCGGGGCCGACTTGGCCGACTCGAAGATGCCAGGGCTGAGCGGGGTCGAGCGGGGCCGACTAGGAAAGGTCGTAGCTGACTTGGCCAACTCGAAGATGCCAGGGCGGGGCCGACCAGGGAAGGTCGGAGCTGACTCGGCTGACTTGGAGATGATGGGGCCGAGCGGGGCCGACCAGGGAAGGTCGGGGCCGACTTGGCCGACTCAGAGATGTCGGGACCGAGCAGGGCTGACCAGGGAAGGTCGGGGCCGACTTGGAGATGCTGGGGCCGAGCGGGGTCAAACAGGGAAGGTCGGGGCTGACTTGGCTGACTCGGAGATGCTGGGGCCGAGCGGGGCCGACCAGGGAAGGTCGGGACCGACTTGGCCAACTCAGAGATATCGGCCGACTTGGAGATGCTGGGGCTGAGCGGGGCCGACCAGGGAAGGTCGGGGCCAACTTGGCCTACTCAAAGATGCCAGGGCCGAGCTGGGCCAACCAGGGAAGGTCGGGGCCGACTGGCCGACTTGGAGATGCTGGGGCCAAGCGGAGCCGACCAGGAAAGGTCGGGGCCGACTTGGCCGACTCGGAGATGCTGGGACCGAGCGGGGCCGACCAGGGAAGGTCGGGGCCGACTTGGCCAACTTGGAGATACTGAAGCCAAGCGAGGCCGACCAAGGAAGGTCGAGGCCGACTTGGCTGACTTGGAGATGTCGGGGTGGGGCCGCCTTAAGATTTGTATTTTTCCATAATTGCCCTCGTGGCAATGTCAGCCACATCAGATGCCCCCCTACCCCTGAGCATGAAGGGCCATGCGCCCGCTGCCCTTTGGGCGAGAGGGCCATGAAAATTCAAAAAATGATTGCTCTTTAGTGCGATTTTAAGAGCTTGGTGAGCTGGCGCATCGTTCCAAGGCAGTGTCGCTTCGAAAATCTTCCACAATCATGCGGTAGGTGGGAGCTGACGTTAGCGCCGAACACCTCGAAGAGGAAGCCTATTGGGGGAATGGAAAAAGGTAAAGGTTATCATTGCTTCTCCATTTTCTATGCCCCGAGATTGGTCGAGGATCACGCTCCTTGGGGCGAATCGAGGCGGCACATCTCGGGCGCAGGCAAGATTTCCTATGGACAGCTCATGGCGCAATAGGAGAGCACCACGTGGCGGGGCCTCAATTATCATTGTTCGGAGATGAGGGTATAAAAGTGCCCCAAGAGCCTGAGGAAAGCTTTTACATTGCCATTGTTTTCTTCCAGCTTTTCTTCTCCTGAGTTCTTCTGCGACTTGAGCCCTTTTGTCTTCAAATTCCCTTTGATTTCCAGGTTAGTTTCATCTTTCATTTTCACCCATGGACCGTCGTGCCATTAGGGAGGGTAAGAGTCCTGTAGTTGAATCTTCCCATTCCGATAGTGAAGATCAAACCTCCTTAGCCCGTCAGGTTCCTCGTCCGGTGGGCAGAATCATCATCCACGATCGACCAACGGTGACCGGGCCTCCGTCCACCCCAGCCTCCCCTATTAGGGCAATTCCTGTGTCCTCCCACCGTCCGAGACAACCTCCGGCGGTGAGTTCTGATCCAGCAGGTCCGTCCGGAGTGGCCTCAACCGTGACCCTCGAAGACGTAGAGGCCATTAGGGCTAAGTACATTGTCCCCAGCTTCATCCGCCTGTCCGCGCTGGGGCCCAAAGATAGAGTGACCTCCGCCTACCCTGGTTGGGTTGCTCTATACGAGGAGTTCTTCCGGTGTGGACTGTGCCTTCCTTCCATCCTTTTTTTCTGAACCTTTTAGATAGGTATAGATTAGTGCCAGCGTAGTTGACTCCGAATTCGATTTGGATCATCTACGCCTTTGTCATTCTTTGCTACTTTTAGGAGGCCCGGCCAGGGTTGTCACTATTCCAAGCTTTCCACAAGCTCCGCCGCCAAGGTAAGGGGGCCTGGTCAGCTTTCACCGCCAGACCGGGTAGGGCCTTCCTCTTAGGTCTCCCGTCCAAAATTAGGGGATGGAAACCCCGCTTCCTTTTTGCCCATGTCGAGAGGGTGAGGACCGATTGGATGGAGCCGGACACCAGCTCCAATGATAATGCCACCGTGGGGGAGAGAGATAGGGAACTCTTCACCCAATTGTCCAACTGCAAATCTCTGGCCACAAAGAACTCCTGTCTGAGGAGAACCTGGTAGAAGCACGACGTCCGATTCCTTCTGTCTCGACCGAAAAATTGTCATACGCTATTGCTAACACTTCTCGTTTTTGGATGCAGCGATGAAGTTTTCCGTCGGTGCATTTGAAGCTGCCTTGAAACAAAAGAGGCCGGCGACTGGGGAAGCATCAAGGCCAGTGAAGAAGGCTCGAAGAGGGGAGCGCGCCGGGCCAACCCAAGCCGCTGGAGTACCCAAGGCTCCAATGCCCGCGGAGAAGCCGACCAAGGAAGTGCCGGTTGGAGGAGTGGTCACGGGGCCGGCCGAGACCGGAGTAGAAGAAGGAGAGATCCCGATCACTACTAAAGCAGCCATGGTGATCGTGGATCTTGAAGAGGAAGCCCCTGCCGCCGCTGATGTGCCCAAGGCGGGGTAGGTGATAGTTGCTGTCAACCCTCCGGTTGCCATCGAGCCGGAGACGGAGAGGGCTCCCCCAACTGCCAGAGAGGGGGAGCCAGTCGCCAAAAAATCCAATGCTGGGGTAGAGGCGACCATGGAGCAGAGGGATGGGCCGGAGAGCTTATCCCAACGGTTGGTGCGCCACCCGACTCGTCCTCGGGTTGAGGGTCCGCAGGAGGGGTCGATGCGGCCAGTGCCTAGGCTCAACTCAATGACGGACGCCGGGAAAGCCGCACGTCTTCTGTCGAGAGTTCGGACTGTCGAGTCTGAGAAGGAGACGTGGGGATTGAGCCACTCCACGCTTCTGGATATGGTGATGGTTGCCGTTGTCCAGGTAATCTTCTGAGTTCTCTCTGTTTCTGGATGTGCCTTTTGATGCTTCAATCTTTTATGGTTAACATGTTCCCCTTGCTGCAGATGGCCAACAGTGCAATCGGCCTTCGTGAGGCGGTGGTCCACTCTTTGGACGCACTCACAAAGGCTATGGCACGGGCTGACAGGTACAAGAAGGAGAGCATGGCACAGTCCTAGAGCCTTGCTCGACTTCATCAGGAGGCCAAGGCCCAGGAGGAGAACCTGGGCGGCCGAATAAGGGAGGCGGAATGTTGGGCCGAAGCTGAGAGTGGCCGAGCATCTGCAGCCGAGGCCAAATTGGAGCTGGTCTCGGATCGGCTGAAGGCCGCCGTGGCACAGAATGAAGAGCTGGTCCGCCAGCTTCAACGCACCGAGGAGGAGGCCAGGGTGGCGCAAAATGAGGCTCGGGCTGCTGCGGAGAGAGCAGCTGCTGCAGAGAAGGCGGCGGTTGAGGCGAGCCATGAGAAGGCTGGGGCTATGGCCTACGCAGACGAGGCCAACGCACGAGCCGAAGAAGCCGAGGGCCGAGCCAGGGAGGCGGGGGTGCAAGCCCATGAGGCCAAGGCCAGGGCACAGCGAGCTGAGGCCGAGGCGGGGCAGGCCATCTGCAACTATAAGGCCTTGCCGGAGTTCGCAAAGGAAGTCCTTGAGGCCAGCCTCAATGCTTACATCAAGGGCTTTGAGATGTGCAAGGTCAAAGTGTTCGCGACCCTCAAGATCAACAGCTCCGAGCTTGAGGAAATCCAGCCCAGGGAGTCCGACGAGGGGCCAGCGGAGGAGGATGAGGAGAAGCCTGGTCCGAGCGAACCCTGAGGGCCTATCGTCTATTTTTCTTTTTCCTTCATTCTTGTAATTGGCCTTAGGCCGAATTTTGTACTTCATTTCCATTGTTAATGAAGAAGAGCTTTTTGCAAAAATGCCTTTGTGTTTTGCCTCGTCTGTTCCTTCTTTCCTTTGGGAAGAATACTTAATTGTGCGACTAACGATAAGACAGACCCCGTACCTGTTGGTGAGAGGGGACTTTTCTTTTGGAATGTTCCCTAACTCTGAGTATTGTGCATGTTGATAATGTCGTGGCCGAACCGTTGTGTTAGGTTGGCCAATGTTGAGATAAATCTTCGAAGTGTAAGCCGGCCGCGTAGGAGGTTACTTAAGATGCCTTGAGCTGTCGCAGGCCGTTTGAAGGGAGATTTGTCTGCGTTCGAATATTCTAAGGACTTAGAACAACCCGAGGGCAACTTAGTGCCAAGATCGGCTTGAAAACGTCAGGGGCCGAGTGGGGCTTGACCGGGGAAGTTCTGGGCCGATTCGGCTTGACCTTGGAGATGTCGAGGCCGAGTGGGGCCAACCAGGGGTGGTCGGGGCCGACTCGACAGACTTGGAGACCGTGAGGGTTGGCAAGCTCTTTTAGAATCTCCTCGGGGGTTTCTGTGCTGCCCGAGGGGTGACTCGGCGGGTATGGAGCCTTTAGGGTCTTAACCACCTCGGAGGCATCTCGTGCCAGGGCCGAGTGGTGTCCCATAGGCTGCGATGCCGGCAAACTCCTTTAGAACCATCTTAGGGGTTTGTGTGCCACCCGAGGGACGACTCGATCGGGTACAGAGCTGTTAGAAACTTAAACCGACTCGGGGGCATCTCCTAGCCGGACCGAGTGGTGTCCTGTTACCCGTGATGCCGGTGAGCTTCTTTTGAACCATCTCGGGGATTTGTGTGCCGCCCAAGGGGCGACTCAACCGGGTACGGAGCTGTTAGGGACTTGAACTGACTCAGAGGCATCTCCTAGCCGGACCGAGTGGTATCCCGTTAGCCGCGATGCCGGTGAGCTCCTTTTCAACTTCCTCGGGAGTTTGTGTGCCGCCCAAGGGGCGACTCGATCGGGTACAGAGCTGTTAGGGACTTGAACCGACTCGGGGGCGTCTCCTAGCTAGACCGAGTGGTGTTCTGTTAGCCGCGATGCCGGTGAGCTCCTTTTAAACCACCTCGGGAGTTTGTGTGCCGCCTTAGGGGTGACTCAACCGGGTACGAAGCTGTTAGGGACTTGAACCGACTCGGGGGCGTCTCCTAGCCGGACCGAGTCATTTTCCGTTAGCCGCAATGCCGGTGAGCTCCTTTTGAACCGCCTCAGGGGTTTGTGTGCCGCTCGAGGGACGACTCGATCGGGTACGGAGTTGTTAGGGACTTGAACCGACTCGGAGGCATCTCCTTGCTGGACCGAGTGGTGTCCCGTTAGCCACAATGCCGGTGAGCTCCTTTTGAACCACCTTGGGGGTTTGTGTGCCATCCGAGGGGTGACTCGACTGGGTACGGAGCTGTTAGGGACTTGAACCGACTCGGGGGCATCTTCTAGCCGATCCGAGTGGTGTCTCATTAGCTGCGATGCTGGTGAGCTCTTTTTGAACTGCCTCGGGAGTTTGTATGCCACCCGAGGGGCGACTCGACTGGATACGGAGCTGTTAGGGACTTAAACTGACTCGAGGGTGTCTCCTAGCCGGACCGAGTGGTGTCCCGTTAGCCGCAATTCCGGTGAGCTCCTTTTGAACCGCCTCGGGAGTTTGTGTGCCGCTCGAGGGGCGACTCGACAGGGTACGGAGCTATTAGGGATTTGAACTGACTCGGGGGCATCTCCTAGCCATCCCAAGTGGTGTCCCATTAGCCGTGATGCCGGTGAGCTCCTTTTGAAGCGCCTCGGGGGTTTGTGTGCTGCCCAAGGGGCGACTCGATCGGGTACGGAGCTGTTAGGGACTTGAATCGACTCGGGGGCATCTCCTAGTCAGATCAAGTGGTGTCCTATTAGCTGCGATGCCGATGAGCTCCTTTTGAACCGCCTCGGGGGTTTGTGTGCTGCCCGAGGGATGAGTCGATCGGGTATGGGGCTATTAGAGACTTGAACCGACTCGAGGGAGTCTCCTATCCAGACCGAGTGGTGTCCCGTTAGCCGCAATGCCGGTGAGCTCCTTTTGCGAGATCCAATCCTTGAATGCAAGGGAGAGCAGGCTATGGCATTGGAAGGGACCCTTTTATTGCTCGTATTCTGGGGGATACATCATTGATAATATCGGCAGAGATTATCCGTGTTCCAGGTACGCGGAATGGGTTGTCCGTTGAGCTCTTCTAGTCTGTATGCCCTCCGATGGAGTGTCTCGGTGATATGGTAAGGACCCTTCCAGTTGGGGGACAGTTTGCCCCCCTCCGTAGGCTTAGATACCTCAGCCTTTCTTAAAACCAGATCTTCGTGGCGAAAGACCTTGGGACGAACTCGGGCGTTGTAGTACTTGGCTGCCCGCTGATGGAAAGTCGCCATACGCAGCCTTGCCCGGTCATGTGCTTCATTGATAAAGTCCAGGTTGGCTCGTATCAATGTGGAATTGTCTTCCTCGTTGAAGGACTCCACGCGTGGACTGGGCAGTCCGATCTCAACAAGGATGACGGCTTCGGATCCGAAGACAAGACTGAAAGGAGTCTTGCCCGTCGGGGCTCTGGGGTCGTGTGGTAAGCCCATATCACGCTGTGGAGCTCCTCCACCCATCGACCATTTGATCCATCTAGCCGAGTCCTGAGCCCTCTGAGAATGGTGCGGTTCATGACCTCGGCCTCCCCATTGGTCTAGGGGTGGCCAACAGAGGTGAATCGATGGTGAATGCCTAGCTCGCCACAAAAAGTCTTGAATGCTTCATTGTTGAACTGGCGACCATTGTCCGTGACGAGGGTGTGTGGTAGGCCAAAGCGGCATATAATCGACTTCCAAAAGAAGGCTTTGACTTTACTCTCGGTGATCTTAGCCAGCGCCTCGACCTCGACCCACTTGGTGAAATAGTCGATGGCTACTAGCAAGAATCTCCGTTGTCTCAAGGCTGGGGGGAATGGCCTAAGAATGTCCATTCCCCACTGGGTGAAGGGCCAGGGGGCTGAGAGCGGGTTGAGCAGGGTAGACGGTTGATGTTGGATGTGTGCATGGCGCTAGCAACCATCGCATTTCTGAACTAGTTTAGCAGCGCCCTCCCTCATGGTAAGCCAGAAGTATCCCTACCAAAGGCCTTCTAGGCCAGGGACCTGCCCCCCAGGTGATTTCCGCATATGCCTTCATGGATTTCTCAAAGGATGTAGTCGGCGTCGGCAGGTCCTACACATCTGAGCAGGGGTAGGAAAATAACCTCCTGTATAGACGTCCGTCTAGGAGGACAAATTTGGAAGCCCTCTACTTGAGCAGCTTGGCTTCATTGCGATCATCGGGGAGGGTGTCGTTAGTGAGATAGCGAATGTAGGCATCCATGCATGTAGGCTTTTGGGTGAGCGGGAGTGTTGACCCAAATATTGATTTTGATGATTAACAAAACTAATTGAGTATAACATTTGAAGCTACTAATGATTTTGGTTTAGTTTTTCAGTTTATGATATGATTTATTAATCAAAATCACAAGAAAAATCAAGTTCTTGTTCGAATCTAATGTCAAGGTAAGATTGCAGACATTAGAGTCGACACATGGAATCACAGAGTCAACTCCGAAAATCGGCACAGACTTAGAGTCGACACCTGGACTGTTAGAGCCGACTCCAATAAAAAAGACATAACGATGGTTTTTTCGGTCACGACTTAGAGTCGACTCCTGGACTGTTAGAGTCGACTCCATAAGATTTTCATGTCGACCCCAGAAAAGTCAGAGACGACTCCAGATCGAGCGGATTGGAGATTTTTGATTTAGAACCGACTCCATAAAAGTTAGAGTCGACTCCAGTTTGTCAGAAATGACTCCAAAACTATCAGAACGTCGCTAAACTTTATCTTTATCTTTTTAATCCGAACGGCTATTACCCTTTTTGGTTCTAATCCTTCTTACACTTATTTCTAACGGATAGTTTTTGACTATTTATGGATTAAAAAGAATCTATAAGAAGAGGTTTTATTGTATTTGAAAAAGAAGAGGACAAGCAAGAAAACAAGAGAGAAAAATCAGAAAAACAAGAGTGAAATCCATCAGAAAATCAAAAGAGAAAAGAGGGAAGATTTGAAAGGAAAGATTATACTGATCTCCCAAAAGAAAAGAGAGAAATTTCTAGCATTCCTTGTCTTATTTTGAAGAAATCCCAAAAGAAGAAGCAAGCCCTAGCTTTCTAATCTTCGGAGCTTCAAGAGCATTCTAAAGGAAGATCCACTCAAGAGAAGAGAAGAAGCAAGCCACCAATATCTGCAAATCAGGCTTTGATTCCTATCTCTTTATTGTAGTTATATTATTATATATTTCTTATTGGAGGAGCTTTTAAATTTGTAAAAATGTTATTGTTTGCTGGGTCAATCAGAGGATTGATTCCGTTGAGGCTGTTAGCCTTGAGCAAGCTGTTGCTTGTGTTGTAAGGTTGTGTGCTGGTGAGCCTTGAAAACCAGCTGGGTTCGTTGTGCACTCTAGAAAATAACAAGTTTAAGTTGTGAGCTTGCAAAATAACTCTGCTGTAATTAGATTGATTATAGTGTGGACCCAAGAGGTACTTGGGAGTGGATGTAGGTGTAGGTACACCAAACCACTATAAAACTTCTTGTGTTTGCAGTGATTGTTTCCTTGTCTCTTACTCTCTATTTTTGCACACTCTATTTTAATTCGTATACATCTAAGTTTTCACTTCCGCTGGGGGATTATTTTTAAAAGGAGTTTAATTTTTGAAAAACCCAATTCACTCCCCCTCTTGGGTTGCTATCTAGACCAACAATTGGTATCAGAGCTAGTGCTCATTTGATTTGATCTAACGATCAAGAGTCAAAGATCCACCTGGCAACTCAAGCTGGTTCATCTTTTTTGAAGGCCAATCTACAAATAGACTACGCTTGTTTAATGGTTTAAACTATGGTTATTGGAAGGCTAGAATGAAAATTTTCATTCAAGCACTTGACTATGATCTATGGAGTATTATAGTCAGTGGACCACACACACCCACTACTAGAATTAATGGCATGGAGATTCCTAAACCGAAAACGGAATGGGATGAACATGATAAAAAATTGGCACAACTTAATGCCAAGGCTATAAATGTTTTGTACTGCTCATTAGATGCAAATGAATTCAATCGTATATCTATTTGCATTTCTGCTAAGAAAATCTGGGATAGACTTGAGGTTACCCATGAGGGAACAAATCAAGTCAAGGAATCCAAGATTAACATGCTAGTTCATAAGTATGAATTATTTAAAATGGATGCATGTGAATCTATTTATGATATGTTTACAAGATTTACTGATATAGTTATTGGTTTAAAAAGTCTTGGTAAATCTTATGATAATTCTAATCTTGTGAGAAAGGTTTTGCGTTCCTTGCCTAGGACTTGGGGAGCTAAAGTGACTGCAATACAAGAGGCAAAGGATCTAAGTACCCTACCCCTGGAAGAATTATTGGGATCATTAATGACTCATGAGCTTCAAGTTAAGCAACATATTGATAATGATGAGTCAAAGAAGAAGAGGACTATGGCTCTTAAGATTTCTGAATATATGGAAGAGCCTCATGAATCTGAAGATGAAAGTAATGATGAGGATATGGCACTCATCACAAGGAAATTTAAAATATTCATGAAGAAAAAGAAGTTTAAAAAGAAAAAGCCCTTTGCTAGAAAAGATGAGGACAAGGGCAAAGAAAAAGAAGTTATCTGTTTTAAATATAAGAAGCCGGGACACTTTAAATCTGAATGCCCACAACTAAAGAAAGGCATCCGGAGATTCAAAAAGAAGGCAATGATGGCCACATGGAGTGATTCGGAACACTCAAGTTCCGAAGAGGAAGAGAAGAGTGAAATAGCCAATCTATGCTTCATGGCGGACAATGATGAGGTAAGTCCAAGTTTTCTTGATGATTTTACTTTCGATGAGTTGCATAGTGCTTTTTATGAATTGATGGATGATTTTGCAAAATTAAGTTCAAAGAACAAAGATCTGAAAAATCAAATGCAAAATCTATCTTTAGAAAATGAAAAGCATGTTGTAGAAAAAGAACTTTTGATAAAAGAAAATGAAAGCTTGAGAAATGAAGTTGATAGACTTAAACCTATAGTTGATAAATTTACTTTGAGCTCTATCAAACTTAATATGATTTTGGACAATCAAAAAGCTGTTTTTGATAAAGCTGGATTAGGATATAATCCACTTAAAAAGCAAAAATCCTTAAAAATATTTTTGTACATACTGAAAAATCATCAAATATTACTTGTTTTAAATGTGGAAATAAAGGACATAAATCTTATATGTGTAAAACTCCACATGATAAAAGAAAAATGATTTGGGTTCCCAAAGGAACAATAGTTATTGCATCTAACCATGAAGGACCCAAGAAGGATTGGGTACCTAAAGTTAAGATATGAATATTTTGCAGGAGTGTCTTGCAGCCATCAGACTGAAAAGAAAGTGGTACCTTGATAGTGGTTGCTCAAGACACATGACGGGTGACAAAGATCAATTCATCACCCTTGAATCGAAAAGAGATGGAGTAGTTACTTTTGGTGATAATGGTCAAGGCCATATCATGGGTATTAGTAAGATTTAAATTACTCCATCTACTCATATTGATAATGTTTTATATGTTGATGGACTTAAGCATAATTTAATAAGTATTAGCCAACTGTGTGATAAAGGTTTCAAAGTTTCCTTTGAAGCTTCTATTTGCACTATTACTAATCCCATTGATAACATCATTATTCTTGTTGGTAAACGTTATGGCAATATGTACTTAATTGATTTGAGTAATTTATCTCCAAGTAATCATTGCTTAGTTGCTAATAATGCTAAGATAAATGAGATTGGTTGGCTATGGCACCATAGATTAGGTCATGCAAGTACACACCTAATTTCTAAACTATTGAAAATGGATCTAGTTAAAGGTATTCCTAGCTTAAATTTTGAAAATAATCGAATCTGTGATGCATGTCAATTTGGAAAACAAACAAGAACTTCTTTCAAATCTAAGAATGTTGTTTCAACTACTAGGCCACTAGAGCTACTACACATGGACCTTTTTGGACCTACTAGAACCATAAGTCTAGGAGGAAAGAAATATGGTCTTGTGATAGTAGATGATTACTCTAGATTCACTTGGGTAATGTTTTTGGCTCACAAAGATGAGACTTTCTCAATATTCCTGAAATTTGTTAAGAAAGTCACAAATGAGAAAAATACTACCATAGTGTCTATTAGAAGTGATCATGGAACTGAATTTGAAAATCACTTATTTAAAAAATTCTATTTTGAAAAAGGCATACATCATAATTTTTCAGCACCTAGGACACCACAACAAAATGGAGTTGTAGAAAGAAAGAATAGGACTTTAGAAGACATGGCCCGTACCATGCTATGTGAAAGCCAACTTCCAAAATATTTTTGGTCGGAAGCTATAAACACAGCATGTTACATCCTAAATAGAGCCCTGATTAGACCTATCCTTAAGAAGACTCCTATGAACTATGGCATAATAGGAAACCAAATTTAGGTTATTTTCATGCATTTGGTTGTAAATGCTTTATTCATAACAATGGTAAGGACAATCTTGGAAAGTTTGATGCAAAGTCTGATGAAGGCATTTTCCTAGGATATTCTACATCTAGCAAGGCATATAGAGTATTTAATAAAAGAAGCTTAGTTGTAGAAGAATCCATTCATATAGTGTTTGATGAGTCTTTAGCATCAAGTTCGGGTAAAATTGATGATGAGGAAGATACATCTTTGCTTGAAAGAGTATTGAAAAATTAAATGTATCTTCAGATCAAGAACCTGAAGCTAAGGATGATGACTCACCTAAGGATGATGGTATTGATACTGCTCATAATGATAAAGATCTACCTAGAGATTGGAGATATGCTTATGGTCATCCTAAGGACCTAATCATAGGTGATCCATCTCAAGGTGTAAGGACTAGATCATCAATGAGAAATATCAATAATCATCTTGCATTTGTATCTCATATAGAACCCAAAACTATAGAGGAAGCTGAGAAAGATAGTTATTGGATGTTAGCAATGCAGGAAGAGTTAAACCAATTCACTAGGAACCAAGTTTGGACTCTAGTAGATAGACCTAGAGATCACCCTATAATAGGATCTAAATGGGTTTTTAGAAATAAATTGGATGAAAATGGCTTGGTGATTAGAAATAAGGCTAGATTAGTTGCAAAGGGATATAATCAGGAAGAAGGTATAGATTTTGATGAAACCTTTGCACCTGTTGCTAGATTAGAAGCCATTAGACTACTGCTTGCATTTGCATGTCATATGAATTTCAACTTATTTCAAATGGATGTTAAAAGTGCATTTTTAAATGGTTTTATAAATGAGAAAGTTTATGTTGAACAACCTCCTGGTTTTGAAGATCATGAATTTCAAACCACGTCTTCAAACTACACAAAGCACTTTATGGTTTAAAGCAAGCACCTAGAGCTTGGTATGATAGATTAAGTAAATTCTTAAAAATAATTTTTCTAGAGGAAATGTTGATAAAACTTTATTTTTAAAAAGAAAAGAAAAGGATTTTTTAATTGTTCAAATTTATGTTGATGACATTGTATTTGGTGCTACTAACAATCTCCTTTGTCAAGAATTTGCTAAGTTAATGCAGGGAGAATTCGAGATGAGCATGATGGGAGAACTCAATTTTCCTTGGACTTCAAATCAAACAAGAGAAAGCGGGATTTTCATCAACCAAACAAAGTACACAAAGGAAATACTCAAGAAGTTTGGTATGGAATCTGCTAAACCCCTTGGTACGCCAATGAGTCCCTCATGCAAGCTGGACAAGGATGAAGAAGGTAAGAAAGTAGATCAGAAGCATTACCGAGGTATGATCGGATCACTTCTTTACTTAACTGCAAGTAGGCCAGATATTATGTTTTCTGTTTGCCTATGTGCAAGATATCAATCTAATCCTAAAGAATCACATTTATTTGCTGTTAAAAGAATCTTTAGATACTTAAATGGAACTAAAAATGTAGGATTATGGTATTCTAGAGACTCAACTTTGAAATTGATTGCTTATTCTGATTCTGATTATGCTGGTTGTAAATTAGATAGGAAGAGTACAAGTGGTGCATGCCAACTTTTAGGAAGTAACTTAATCTCTTGGTTTAGCAAGAAGCAAAATTCGGTTGCATTATCCACTGCTGAGGCAGAGTATGTTGCAGCTGGAAGTTGCTGTGCTCAAATCCTTTGGATTAAGCGACAACTTGAAGATTATGGTATCACACTTGATAAAATTCCTATTAGATGTGATAACACTAGTGCCATCAATCTAACGAAGAATCCAATCCAACACTCTAGAACTAAACACATAGAAATTAGACATCACTTTATTAGAGAACATGTTTCCAACAATGATGTTGTCTTGAATATGTGAATACTAATGATCAATTAGCTGATATTTTTACCAAACCATTAAGTGAAGAAAGATTTTGTTATCTTAGAGGAGAATTAGGAGTTTGTGATCCTTTAGAATGACTTTCTGAAACTCTTAAGGACAACAACTATCTAGACTTCATCAATTTCTTGAAAATCCTCTATGTTCAATAAGGAAATTTATCTAGAAATTTGATTCATTGTTTCCCCAATTGATTAAGGAACACTTATCTAGAGTTTGATGATTAATTTGATCAGTTTCAGATCCTTGAAATTCAAATTTTTCACTGAAACTATTGTGGAGTCGACACCTACAGTTTGTGGAGTCGACACCTTCCTATTTGATGTTCTGTCTGGGCAATTAGAGCCGACACCTGCTTCTGCAGAGCCGACTCTAATTCGGGCGCTGACAGATTTTCTGGTTCGGAGCCGACACCTCGCTTTGCGGGAGTCGACTCTAAGTGAACCTAGGTCAAAAATATAAAGGCGGAGTCGACACCTAAACGATTCTATCGTCTCCAATCCTCTCTAGAGCCGTTCCAAACCTATTCCAACCCCTCTAAACCCTTCAAATCCCTTGATTACTCATTCCAATCAAATCCTATGGCTCCTAAAAGGCGTGCTATTGTTGGAGGTTCGGCCGTTCCCACGAGGCGTCGCACGATTCGGAGGCAAGCGCCATCTTCATCATCTGCCACCAAGAGGCTTCTCCACCTCTCCATCTTCTCCACATCGACCAATTAGCGGGTAAGGCTATCACAACCGGAAGAAAAGTTGATTTCGATTTCTTTGCTTCGGAGGGTTTTCTATTGGCCGTCAATTGAAGGAAATGGGATGGGAGAAAGTTTGTTCTTTGGATGTTCCTACCTACCCTGCCCTCGTAAGAGAGTTCTACAATGATTTGAGTAGAGGAGAGGGAGGTTTAGTAAGTTTGTTAGAGGAACAAGAGTTGTAATCACTGCTGAGATCTTGGAAATTTGTTAGAGATGCCCACTATTGGATAAATGAGTATCAGCATGATGATCGTGGTGGTGCCCTATCTAGGATGTTGGGGAGAGAAGTATCTGAGTTTGAGGAGATTTTGGCAAATCAACTAAATTTGGAACTCAGGCTTCTTCACAACATCTGCGGGAGGATATTATTTCCAAAGATAGGCAGATTTGAGTATGTCTCAGAGCGAGACATCTTGCTGATGGATTGCATCATCACCGGGCCAGTAAACTTAGCTGGGATGATGATAGGCTATATGGCAGAGGCAGCTACCAAGAAAAGATCTACATTGCCATATGGTATGATTCTGACTTTGGTATTCAGAAGCCAAGGTGTGTTAATCATGGACAATGAGCCACTGAGGAAATTAAGGCATACAGACTACTACAGTGTCTCTACCATTCACCGTATGGGCTTCAGAAAGGTAAATGGTAATTGGATAAAAGGAGGACGGAGGCTAGAGCAGAGGAGGCCAGAGTTGAGGAGGCCAGAGCAGAGGACATCCCTGGACCATCAGTTGCGGGACCATCTACTGCTGGACCTTCTGAGGCTGGACCGAGCACATATTCTTCACCTCCACCTCAGACAGCATTTGTATCTGGAGATTTTCAGATGTGCAGATTGGTCAGCTCAGAGCATTATTAGCTGAGTATGACAGTCAGAGGAGCAATGATATTTGTCAGATGAGAGATGACATCAGACAGTTTAAGGAGGAGATCAATTCCAGACTCGACTTGATTTCATTTTCCATTAGCCGCTCTGCAGAGTCCCTTGGTACTGAGCTTCAAAAGATTTTTGAAAGGCTGGAAGGGATTGCAGATGGATCTAGAGCTTATCTAGATGCTACTGGACAATTGAAGAAAGATTTAGACCTTGCTGTTGCTCAAGTTGAGAGTTGTCTTGAAGGCTTTAAGAAATCACAAAAGGATGAGATTATGGAAATGATAGGCCATCTGAAGAAAATTGTATACAAGCATGTTTGATTGACCTTCTATTTCCTACAGTGATACCCTATCTAAGCCTATCCTACCCTAACCTTTTAGAAACCTAAGATTAGCTTTTCATAGTTTGTATCTTAGGATTTCTAGTTTACTATACTTTGTTAGCTTGTATCTAGGAATTTCTGATTGATATAGTACTTTACTGAGAATGTATTTTGATAGACACATGTAATGCATCTTGAAATGAAATACAATTATCTTTTTATTGCAAATTTGTCTATGACGAGCAATTACAATGAATGAAGTTTACTATCTCTATGATTGAATGAACCAACAACCTCGCTCTGATAACCTACATTATTATTTTTAAACTCACCTTATTGCTGATAACAAAAAAGGGGAGAGAAAATTGTATATGCATAAAGAAGAGAGATGAAAGAATATAAGATTTGTAAGATTTCAATATGTTTTAATCAATTGGCATATCTCAAAAGGGGAGAGAAATCTATAAATTGATCATATTTCAGTTTATTTACATGTACCTTGCATAGGGGGAGTTATTTAATGCAGGGGGAGCTTAATGATTTTCTATGTTAAATCAAATCATCTTGATTGCTGTTTATAATAGAACTCAAGTATGTTTTTAAAGTTCATTTTGAAACTTGGCATCAAATTCTCTGTTAGGAAGTTTTAAAGCTTTAACAATGTCTATAACTCTTATTTCAAATGAATTTTTAATGCATATACTCAAAGTTTTTGTCATCATCAAAAAGGGGAGATTGTTGACCCAATTATTGATTTTGATGATTAACAAAACTATTTGAGTATAACATTTGAAGTTACTAATGATTTTGGTTAAGTTTTTCAGTTTATGATTTGATTTATTAATCAAAATCACAAGACAAATCAAGTTCTAGTTCGAATCTAATGTCAAGGTAAGATTGCAGACATTAGAGTCGACACATGGAATCGCAGAGTCGACTCCGAAAATCGGCACAGACTTAGAGTCGACACCTGGACTGTTAGAGCCGACTCCAACAGAAAAGACAGAACGATGGTTTTTCTGGTCATGACTTAGAGTCGACTCCTAGACTGTTAGAGTCGACTCCAGAGTCGAGAAGATTTTCGTGTCGACCCCAGAAAAGTCAGAGACGACTCCAGATCGAGCGGATTGGGGATTTTCGATTTAGAGCCGACTCCAGAAAAGTTAGAGTCGACTCCAGATTGTCAGAAACGACTCCAGAACTGTCAGAACGTCTCTAAACTTTATCTTTATCTTTTTAATCCCAACGGCTATTACCCTATTTGGTTCTAATCCTTCTTACACTTGTTTCTAACGGATAGTTTTTGGCTATTTATGGATTAAGAAGAATCTATAAGAAGAGGTTTTATTGTATCCAAAAAAGAAGAGGACAAGCAAGAAAACAAGAGAGAAAAATCAGAAAAACAAGAGTGAAATCCATCAGAAAATCAAAAGAGAAAAGAGGGAAGATTCGAAAGGAAAGATTATACTGATTCCCAAAAGAAAAGAGAGAGATTTCTAGCTTTCCTTGTTTATTTTGAAGAAATCTCAAAAGAAGAAGCAAGCCCTAGCTTTCTAATCTTCGGAGCTTCAAGAGCATTCTAAAGGAAGATCCACTCAAGAGAAGAGAAGAAGCAAGCCACCAAGATCTGCAAATCAGGCTTTGATTCCTATCTCTTTATTTTGTTCTATTATTGTATATTTGCTCATTGGAGGAGCTTTTAAATTTGTAAAAACATTATTGTTTGCTGGGTCAATCAGAGGATTGATTCCGTTGAGGCTGTTAGCCTTGTGCAAGCAGTTGCTTGTGTTGTAAGGTTGTGTGCTGGTGAGCCTTGAAAACCAGCTGGGTTCGTTGTGCACCCGAAAAACAACAAGTTTGAGTTGTGAGCTTGCAAAACAACTCTGCTGTAATCAGATTGATTATAGTGTGGACCCAAGAGGTACTTGGGAGTGGATGTAGGTGTAGGTACACCGAACCACTATAAAACTTCTTGTGTTTGCAGTGATTGTTTCCTTGTCTCTTACTCTCTATCTTTGCATACTCTGTTTTAATTCGTATACATCTAAGTTTTCACTTCCGCTGGGGGATTGTTTTTAAAAGGAGTTTAATTTTTGAAAAACCTAATTCACCCCCCCCCCCCTCTTGGGTTGCTCTCTGAACCAACAGGGAGGACTTCCTCGCCATCTTCTATGCTGGGCCTTTCTAAGTACTCAATGTAGGCGTCTCTTGCGATGCCGTTGATGGTGGTAGCCAGGCGGGAAAGAATGTCGACCTTGGCATTCTCACTCCGGAGAATGTAACTGATGCTGAAATAAGTTAACAGAGAGACCAAGAGCCGAACCTTGCCCAGGTATTGAGTCATAGCAGGGTCACGCGTCTCGTACTCTCCCTTGATTTGTCCGGAGATGAGTTGCGAGTCGGTGAAAGCTCTGAGACACCTTATTCTAAATTCTTGGGCCAGCCTTAATCCTGCCAGCAGGGCCTCGTACTCAGCTTGGTTATTGGTGGCTTTGAATAGAAACCGCAGGCCGCATTCTGCTTTCTCTCCACCCGGTCCGGTGAGAATGAGACCGGCACCGCTTCCCTGAGAGTTTGACGCGCCGTCTATATGGAGGATCCAGGTTTCTCCATCGTCGCTCAGCTTAGGCTCATGCCACTCCATGGAAATCTCCCTGGTCTCCTCATCTGCCCAAGTGCACTCAATTAGGAAATTGGCCAGGACTTGGGACTTCAAGGCCGGCCGTGCTTGGAATGAGAGGTCAAACTCTTCTAGCTTGATGGCCCACTTGGTGAGTCGACCTAAGGTGTCTGGACGAGCCAGGATGGCTCGAAGGGACTGGTCCGTGAGCACCACAATGGGATGGGCTTGAAAATAAGGGCGGAGACGCCGAGCGGAGACGATTAGAGTGAAGATGATTTTTTCTATCTTGGAGTACCTAACTTCTGCGTCGTGGAGCACCTTGCTCACGTAATAAATGGGCCTCTGGGTTCCATCAGCATCGAGATGCACCAAGACTGAGCTAACAGCTTCTGAGGAAGCAGCTAGGTAGAGGAAGAGACTTTCCCCGTCCCTTGGTTTGGATAGAGTGGAGGAGAATACAGAAATGCCTTCAGGCCATCGAAGGCTTTCTGGCAGTCGTCCGTCCACTCGAAGTTGTTTACTTTCTGCAGGGTCTTGAAGAAGGGCAAGCACCTCTCGGTTGATTTGGAGAGGAAATGACTTAAAGCCGCCACCCTCCCCGTTAGTCGCTCTACTTCTTGCTGGATGGTGGTCTCATATCGAGGATGGCACTGATTTTCTCTGGGTTCGCTTTGATCCCCTGCTGAGTCACCATAAAACACATGAACTTGCCCGCCGTGACTCCAAAGGTGCATTTCTTGAGATTCAGCTTGACCTAGAAGCGGTAGAGGTTGCTGAAAGTTTTCTCTAAATCGAAGACATGATAAGAAGCGCGGATGCTCTTGGTCAGCATGTCATCCACGTATACTTCCATGTTCTGACCTAGCTGATCCTGAAACACCCTGTTCATCAATCTTTGATAGGTCACCCCCATGTTCTTGAGACCGAAGGGCATCACTTTGTAACAATAAATCTCCTTTTCTGTCACAAAGGATGTGTGCTCTTCATCACTAGGGTCCATCCTTATCTGATTATATTCGGAGAAGGCGTCCATGAAGCTGAGGAGCTCGTGGCCAGAGGTGGAGTCTACCAAATGGTCTATCCTTGGTAGGGGGAAATTGTCTTTCGAACACGCCTTGTTGAGGTCGGTGAAGTCGATGCAAATTCTTAAACTCCGTTTGCCTTTCGCACCATGACCACATTGGCTAACCAGCTAGGGTAATGCGCCTCTCGGATGTGGCTGGCACTGAGCAGTTTGTTAACCTTCTCATCGATGGTCCTCTTCCTCTGGCGGATTGGACGGTGCTTCGGATCGATGTTGAGCTTATGGGTGATTACTTCTGGAGGGATGCCGGGCATGTCAGATGCTGACCAAGCAAAAACGTCTGAGTTGGCCCGCAAGAAGGTTAGGAGGCGATCACGATCCTCCGGGGGAGGAGTCCGCCGATACGCACGGTCCTCGCCGGATCCTCCCCAAGGGGAATGGTCAGGAGGTGCTCGGCCGGCTCCCCTCTCCTATCGGACTCCTTGGGGTCAGATGCTTCTGGGACCGGCTCGGCCTCCAAGGGGCTTGATGCTGTGTGATAGCAGGGCAGAACTGAACCAATCTCGCCTTTCATCTCCCCAACACCTCCGCTAGTAGGAAACTGCACCAGCAGGCGTCGGGTGGAGATAATCGCATCCAATAAATTTAAGCTGGGCGCCCAAGAATGGCGTTGTATGCCAAGAGGATCTGCACAACCAAGAACTTCATGATCATTGTGCTTTGGCATGGCGGTGTTCCGGCTGTCACAGGCAAAGATATCTTGCCCTCAACCCTTACCGAATCCCCAGTGAATCCGACCAAAGGGGTTGCTACAGGCTGAAGAGAGTCTAGAGATAATCTCATCCAAACAAAAGCGTCATAAGTGAGGATGTCAGCTGAGCTACCACTATCAACCAATATCCTTTTTACATGGTGCTTGGTGATCGTCATAGAGACGGCGATGCCTTCATTGTTTACATTCTCAAAATTCACCAGTCCCCCCCCCCGAGAACTACATTACCCGGCGCGTCCTCCCCTCTTGGCCGCTTGGATGAAGAAGCCGCTCCCCAAGACACCATTCCAACTGTCCACTCCGTGGGGGTGTTGTCGACAGCGGCCTAAGCAGGCGGGGGTCCCATGAGTGCCGGCAGCGGTTGTGGCGCCTTCTGGATATATTTGCCGAGGTAGCCCCTCTGGATGAGCTCCTCAATGGCGCGCTTCAAGCTGAAGCAGCTGTCGGTGTCGTGCCCGTAGTATCGATGGAATCGACTGTAACGGCTCTTGTCACGGGGGGACCTTTCTTCATAGGAGGAGGGAGCTGGAGATAAGGCTCACCCTTGATTTTCATCAGGATGTGGGATCGAGGGGCGAGGAGAGGCGTGAGCTTGCTCTCGTCGGGGATGGGGCTTCGATGCATGTTGTCAGATCGACGAGGCGGATCGGCCGCCGATGGTGAGGGGGGACGCTCAGCTCGGGGCGAGCAGGCTTGCGGCTGGAGCTCCTTGATGATTCCCGGTGAGTGAGGTCAGCCTCATCTACGCGGATGTACTTCTGAGCTCGGAGGAGAAGTCAGAGGAACCTGGGGGCTTCTTGTCCAGAGAGAAGGTGAAGCGGGACGGGAGGAGTCCCCGCTTCAGTGCCAGTGTTGCCACTGCATCGTCCAGATGGTAGACTTCAAGGGCGATGGTTTTGAACCCGGACACAAAGTCCTACAGCGACTCTCCCTCCTTCTGGTGCACGGAAAAGAGGCTGTCTTTGACCCTCAGGATTCACCGGCAGGCATCAAAATATGCCAAAAGGCCTTTTCCAGCTCCCGAAAGGAGTCGATGCTGTGGGGGGACAGGCGCGAGTGCCAAGCACGAGCAGCCTTCCATAGAGTAGTCGGGAAAGCCTTGCAGAGAAGGGCGTTTGATGCACCCTGAACTTGCATCATGGCCTTGTAGCTCTCGAGGTGTCGAAAGGATCCGACGTACCATCGTACGGATCTATCTGGGGGAATCAGAATCTGGAGGGGACGGGCTCTTCCAGTATCGACGAGTATAAAGAGGATGGGTGTCATATTCCTCCTCTGGTTGGTTGTTGATCTTCCTGGCAAGCTCATCTAGTCACTGATTGTACTCGTCCAGGCGCTCCTCCGCCTGGCGGTTGATTGTCGGGCCCTTTGAGACGGCTCGGAGGATGAAGAAGAGGAAGATGAAGAAGAAGGAGAAGGACGCGAAAGATGGGATTTTCGCTTTGGTTCCTCCTGGCAGTGTGGCTCTGGAGAAAACTTGCTCGGGCCACAATCTGGAGATCGCGGCCGCTTGAGGGGCTCACGGTGAGGCTTCCTTGGAGAAGCCCGATGACGATCGGCCTCTCGCTGAGAAGAACCTCCCCTTGCAGACTGTTGACTGACAGGGGGAGCGATCTGATGTTGGGTGGCCACGGACTGCTGCTGCTGAAGTCCATGGACCATGACAGTGAGGGTCTAAACTTGCCGAGTGAGAGTTGCCAGCTGCTCTGCAGTCGGGGCAGCCGTCTCCGGTTGAGAGGAAGCAATGGGAGGATCAGCGGTAGGGAGGTTGGTCTCCTGCTGCTTAGCCGGGGGAGGATGCCCCTGATGACCCCCAGGGTGACTGACTAAAGCATCCTGAGCTCGTGTCATTACCATTGTTGGGAGAGGGAGAGAAAAGAGAAGTATACCATAGGGTTTGGGCCTTCTTTGCTTTCCGCCCCCCTTCCTGGCGCACCAATCTGATGACGCCTGATCACTGGTCTTGAACATCAAAGAAGAGAGCTGCTTAATCTACGGTCCCACGCCTGATCGGATGGCCTGCAAAAAGTCCCAAGACCGGAGGGATGCTTCGGTGGGGACCCTCCAGCGCTCAAGTCAGTAACCGAGCTCACAGCTGAGGGAGAGCTCAGACGAGCTCTGGGAAGAAAAAAAATGAGTCCTCCAAAAGAGGGAAGTCCCTTTCTGAGTATCAGGGTAGCGAGTATATGAGTTTACGTACCTTATTCCTGAGTGGACTTACCCTTTTATAAGGGGTTGACACCTGCACAACCACGTGGAGTTCCGTAAGAAAGGAATGTCCGCGGGGTTTGTGGGGTTGCATGAATTGGGCTGGTTAGTGGGTCCTGTCCCATCGAAGAGGAGAAAACGGCGGTTGGTGAGCTACGTCCTATCAGTCAGTGGGGCTGATAGGTAGTTAGGTCTAGTCCCATCAGTGGCATGACCTGTGGGTAGTTGGGCCTAGGGATGCTAGGCGGCACAGGTCAGAAGGACGGCGGCATAAATACCCAGGACCGTTCTAGGGCCGACTTGAGATAGCCTTGACCCTTCAGAGGGCACCGAGGCCGAGCAGGGCCGACTCGGCCAACCTGAAGATGCCGAGGCGGGGCCGACCAGGGAAGGTCGGGGCCGACTCGGCCGACTTGAAGATGCTGGGGCCGAGCGGGGCCGACCAGGGAAGGTCGGGGCCGACTTGGCCGACTCGGAGATGCCGGGGCCGAGCGGGGCCGACCAGGGAAGGTCGGGGCTGACTTGGCCAACTCGGAGATGCTAGGGCCGAGCGGGGCCGACCAGGGAAGGTCGGGGCCAACTTGGCCGACTCGGAGATGCCGGGGCGGGGCCGACCAGGGAAGGTCGGGGCCGACTCGGCCGACTTGGAGATGCTGGGGCTGAGCGGGGCCAACCAGGGAAGGTCGGGGCTGACTTGGCCGACTCGGAGATGCCGGGACCGAGTGGGGCCGACCAGGGAAAGTCGGGGCCGACTTGGAGATGCTGGGGCCGAGCGGGCCGACCAGGGAAGGTCGGGGCCGACTTGGCTGACTCGGAGATGCCGGGGCCGAGCGGGGCCGACCAGGGAAGGTCGGGGTCGACTTGGCCGACTCGGAGATGCCGGGGCCGACCAGGGAAGGTCGGGACCGACTTGGCCAACTTGGAGATGCTGGGGCTGAGCGGGGCCGACCAGGGAAGGTCGGGGCCGACTTGGCCGACTCGGAGATGCCGGAACCGAGCGGGGCCGACCAGGGAAGGTCGGGGTTGACTTGGCCGACTTGGAGATGCCGGGGCCGACCAGGGAAGGTCGGGGCCGACTTGGCCGACTTGGAGATGCTAGGGCCGAGCGGGGCCGACCAGAGAAGGTCGGGGCCGACTTGGCCGACTCAGAGATGCCGAGACTGAGCGGGCCGACCAGGGAAGGTCGGGGCCGACTTGGCTGACTTGGAGATGCTGGGACCGAGCGGGGCCGACCAGGGAAGGTCGGGGCCGACTTGGCCGACTTGGAGATGCCGGAGCGGGACTGCCTTAAGATTTAAATTTTGCCATAATTGCTCTCGTGGCTACATTGGCCACATCACCTCGTATACCTACCCTTCAAGGATAATAAAATAAGGTAATGGTTTAACCCACCCTAAGAAAATGGTGAATGAAAGCATCAAGAAATATGTGGAGCCAGCTATCACAGACCATCAACCTGTCAAGCCTCTCTTAAATGCATATATCTCCCTCCCTATTATTATACCAAATGAACTGATATCCTAAATACCTAGGTCAATGAGGCCTTCCTTTTACAGGAATTTTCAAAATTCTCTACTTTCTCAGCTATCAATAAAAAGTTGACCACCCCTTTATTTAGCCTAAGATACTATGAAATTGAAATCCTAGCCACCACAATATAGGAAGGTTCAAAGCTATTATGTTGTCAAGCTCAATCCACAAAAGCCTTCTATTTAGACCATTTGTACTTGCATAAAACCATGCCGTAATCCAAAGCCCTCGATCGACCTTGAAAACACCACACAAAGGCATTACTTGGATGCATAGACATCATTCGGTCACTCCTGCTACATAAGACCCAATTTTCAAACCACTTTATTCACAGACTCTCTAGTCAAATAGGTTTCCAACAAAATACAAACATCAATTTAATATAAAAAAAGCAATGTTCTTATCTTAGATAAGAAAAAAGGCTTGTTTGTCATTCGATAATTTCAGAATAAGAAATTCATAGAGGTTTGAGGGTCAGGAACCTCAAACTGTGAACCTCTGGATGGTCTGCCATCATGATCTCCTATGCAATTGCTCCCACTACATTCACAGTAGAATTCTGAACTAACGTAGAGCCCCCATGGTAACTGAGTTCAAGGACCAAAATTAAATAAAATTAAGTAGCTTATCAAAAGATATTTCTGCTACTAAATTGTAAGCATACTCTAAACTGCTGACAAAAGAAGTAGCAACATCAGCATCCACTGGTCCGCATATCTAGTTGTTTGAGCTTAGCATTTATTCCTGATTTTTTTATTTAAAATTTTCAAAAAAGCAGCATGAAAAATTTGAGCACTTTCATTGTTTAGATAGATTTTTTTTCAAAAACAGAAATACTAAAATTACAACCATCCATTCCACTTCTCACATGCATTACATATATTTGATGCTACTTCTTTTTTTTTTTTGGTTCAGGCAGATGATCATACCAATTTAGAATAAGTCAAACCTGATATATCAGAATATAATATTTGGGTAAGAACAAGAGGGCATAGATTGTCGTGCTTCCAACTCCAAAAACCAGAATGATAGGCCACCCTGGCGGTAATCCAATCAGTCGCTGAATTGGCTTCCTAATAAATATGTCGAATCTGGACGCTAAAAGCTTCCTAAAGTATAAATCAAATGTCGCAAATTAAGGAAATGGTTGGCAAGTGGTCGCTGGATTTCCGACGGAGCCAACGGATAACAGTAATAGAATCCTCCTTAATAATAAGACTGTGGGCGCCCAGGCTACGAATGGCATAGAAAATACCAGCCCACGCTGTATACAACTTAGCAAGAGGCACCGAGGAATCAAGAAGGCCGAATCCTTCAGCTGCCAGCATTGCACCATTCGACCCACGAATCACAAAAGCCAATCCAGCACATTTATCTCAAGCACTCCCATCAAAGTTGATTTTGACAAATCCTAGAGGTGCGGGCTTCTAATATATAAAGACGTACGCCGGTGTGCTGCCGAAGCAGCAGGGGAGTCCCAGAGGCCAGGGCTAGCAGAATCAAGGGCTCTCTGATGGAAAGTATATTCAGCAGATAAGGAGAATGTTGTCCTAACTACCCTGCAGGGAGGAGCAATCTCATCAGTGAACACGAGCCGATTCCGGGATAATCAAACCTAATAAGCTGTGTAAGCCCTCGTAGATCCCTTCTAATGGATACCCCTCCCCATATCTTGCCTGATCAGGCTCAAAAAAGAGATATGTTGGGGAGCAGAACCATGCACCCAAGGGGGGTCATCTGAAATCTGCCATATCTGCCTTGCTCTAGTACATGTGAAATAGCATGGTCAACCATCTTCTTCTCAAGACCACATAACGGACACGTAGGCTGGATACTCATACCTCTCCCAAAGAGCAGGGAACAGATAGGAAGAACGTTCCATGCAAGCTTTCAAATAAATAGCTGCACCCTAGGGTGAATGAAAAGATGCCAGATCCATGCCAAATCCATCGATTGTTGAAGCTATAGCCTGAAAATCTTCAGAAGGTCACTGATGGAAGCACGAGACATACAGGATCTCCTTCAGACCCTAATGTCAGTGGTGGGACCCGGAATGAGAGGAATAGAAAGAATGTGATTATAGAGCTCATCCCTGAAGAAGCTGGACACCAAAGAGGAAGATCAGGTAGTGTGATCCTGGGAGATTAAATTAGAAACTCTCATACCATTAGGAATGTATGTGCATGCAAAGGTCGGCCATCGAGACAGGGGAAGGTCTGCAATCCACATATCCTAAACAATATCCACAGAGGCTCCATCACCAATCATCCATGAGATAACGTTCAGAATAGCCGGAGCCTGCCGACATACCTCTTTCCAGAAAAAGGAGTGCCCACGAGTAGACTGAGGAAGAGAGAAAGAACTCCAATCTCCGTATTTGGCACGCATGAAGAAGCTCCACAAATAGTGTAGATCAAGTAAGAACCGCATGGCATGCCTAGCAGTCAAAGCCTCCCTCCTAACAGTGAGAGACTGGATCCCAAGCCCACCTTCAGTAATCAGCAAATAGACAATGTCCCAAGCCAGAAGGTGAATACCATGACCATCCTGCATCAAGGCCCAAAGGAAGTCCTAGAAATATCTCTTTATCTTCCTCAAGCAAGCCAATGGGATGGCAACATTAGATAAAAAATAGAGAAGGAGAGAAGATAGCACAAAGGGTAAAAAAAGTAATCCTCGCCATCATAGATAGCCTAGTGACCTACCATCCATCCAGGCGATCGCAGACCCGCCTCTCAAGGTCGCTGAAGTCAGAACTCCGTGGCCGTCTCCCCGTAATAGGTATCCCAAGATAGGAAAGCTGATCAGTCTGAACTGAAATACCCATGATTTACGAGATAGATCCCTTTAATATAGGAGTCATCTTCAGATTGAAGCAGATCAAGGATTTACTTAGATTAATTTTTTGACCAGAAGCCTGACAATAAGACTGCAGAATGGTCACAAAAGTGATAGCATTACGGATAATAGCCTTGCCAAGGAGAATGCAATCATCAGCAAACAGAAGATGAGAAAGCGAGGGTCCGAGGGGACCCGCAGTGTAGGGGACCAAAAAAGAGCCCAACTGAGCCTAAGATAGAGCCCGGAATAAAGCATCAGTCGAGAGGATGAATAGGAATGGAGAAAAAGGATATCCCTACCTCAGCTCGACCTCAGAGTGGAAATAATCAGTCTGACCTCCATTAATAAGGACAGAGAAGGACAGCTAGTGAACACAGGCCATAACCCAGTCAACAAAAAGCTCGTCAAATCCAAACTCATGAAGAGTACGGCATAGAAAAGCGCAGCTCAATTTATCATAAGCTCTCTCCATATCAAGCTTAACAGCCATACTGGCAATCAGAGGCTCTCTGAAGGTCATGCATAAATTCCTGAGCTAACAGGGCATTATCAGTGATACTATGCCCTCTAAGAAAAGCTCCCTGCTCCAAAGAAATGAGGCGAGGGATCACCGAACGCATTCAGAAGACCAAAAGACGTGCACATACCTTATATAAGGTAGTGCAGAGGTTGATAGGCCAGTAGTGCTGAGGAGTGGAGGCGTTAGGGCATTTAGGCACCAGGATAATAAGAGTCTGATTTCAATCAGAAGGAATAGTTTAGACTGAAAAATAAGTTTGATAGCCTGCACAATATCCTGGCCCATAATACCCCAATAATGGAGAAAGAATAAAGGTGGGTACCCATCAGGCCCAGGAGCCTTATCAACTTCAAGATCCCATAAAGCCATCCAAATGTTCACCGCAGTAATCGGTCTAATAAGAAGATCATTCTCTGCTGTAGAGACCATGTAGGGGGCAAAACAGGGAACATGGGGAACCCCTCACCAGAATGCTCAGTCCATCTAGATTGAAAGAAATAAAAAAGCTGATATGTGGTCACCTTAACATTCTCCTGAAAGTGGCTCTCCTCATCAGCTAAACGCCTGATACGATTCATTGCTCAGCGTTTTAATATGGCCTAGTGAAAGAATCTAGTATTGTAATTTTCTTCTTTAATCTACTGAATTCGGGACCTTTACCTTCAAAAAGTCTTCTGCTGCAGCAAAAGAGAGCGGTGAATAGTCAAGCTAGACCTAAGGGTCGATAGATCAGAATTAGAAAGGAATCTCTTCTGATCCTCTTTAGTCTGTAGAGAAGAAATAATAGACTCGGCATGCTCAACTTGTCTTGCAACGTCCCCCATCTTCCTTCTATTCCATTTATTTGATGCTACTTTGATCATAGTATAGGGTACAAGCGTATGAGTAGTTAACAATTGGCTACTCAAACTTAAACTATTATTCCTAATTCCATTCCCATCCACGAGTAAGTGGAATTTAAATAAGATTTTTTTAAATTTTCCTTAATCATTTTAATTTTTGGACACTTTTCTTATATATTCGTTATCATTATCTCATAACAGAAGGAAAAGTCTTTGTACACCGCTCCCGATGCAGCAAGGCCTACGTGGGCTACACCGCCTCTTCTGATTGGTCCACGTGGAGCCTGTGTGGATGACGTGCCAAGCGGTATAGCCCTACTACGATGTAACATTCTGAACGAGACGGCCATTTAAAGCGCTTCCCTTTTTTTAAAATTAGCGTTCAGACGAAAATGCCCTTTCCCTCCATTCTATCGCCATTTTACGTTGGATTTCATCTGTGCAAGAAAAACTCTTTCTTCCCCCTCGCTCTGGCTTTCGGTACAATCCTACGCCCTCGCTCTGAGAGTCCGATCGAAAGAAAATATTTCAGCTTCGAGGCTGGAATACCTGGCTACTGGAGTCTTTGTACAAAAACTTCTAGAGGAAATGTCATCCGCGGCACGAAGTAAAAAGTCCTTCTTCCCACTTCTTTGTAAAGCTCCTTTATTACACCAACTATTTTTTCTCGTTAGAGGTAGTTAATGCGTGACCAAACCGTTTAATACGCGGGTAACTTCCTTAGAATAAAATAGTTATGACATTCTAGCAGTCATAACTGTTTAGAGTTTACTGTTTTGTAAGCACGAATGTCATACTCTTTTAACTAGGATGTTATACCTCATGAACTGAGATATCGTCAGAGAGTTTCGGCCTATATTCCCCGTTATTTCTTATCCATATAGCTCTAGTGCCATCATGCTCGGCCAAAAATTCTTCGCGATACCACAGTTCAAACATCACGACACCCTAGCGACAATGCTACGACACCCATGCTTAAAACCTTACGACACCCAAGGAGGAATTTGGCCTAAAATCATTGGTGATACCGCAATTGAAACGTTACGACACCCTAGCGTTAACGCTACGACACCCATGCTTATAACCTTCGCGTTCTTCGTATGTTGCTTTCCGAGGTGTCGTAGCATTTATATGGGGTGTCTTTAAATGCTAAAGGATGTGTCGTGCCTATAACTGACAGGTGAAACATTAAGACACCCAAGCATCAACGCTATGACACCCCGTATGGAGAACAATCCCCACGATACCCCGCTTTAACAGTTAGTCATCGGTATCATTGCCTTAAAGCTAGGGTATCGTCAGATGAGAACTGGGGTATCATTAACAGCCTGAGTCGGTGATGTCATCGTTCGCGACACCCCAGTTGAAACCTGACGACATCCTAGCACCAATTCTACGACACCTGTGCTTATAACTGACCATGGAGAGAAGGCCCGCGACACCCAAGTTACAAACCTATGACACCCGTTCAAGCTTAGGAGAAAACTTTAGCACATCCCAGGATGAAATCGATCGGAAAACAGTTACGACATCCAAGCTCCCTTATCCTTCGGTCTGGCAGCAAACACAAAAGTCACTAAAATTTTTTTTTATTCATCACACAAATAAAGACAAGAAGAAAAGAAAAGGAAAAAGTACATGAGCCCTCATTGGGGCTTGTCATTTTCTCCGAGCGCTGCCGAGCTCCCCCCACGCTGCGGGGCTAACTTGACGATCTGGCGCTGGAGGGACGCTACTTGCCCCTCCAGCTGGCTGTTGACCTAACGCAAGACCTCGATCTCTCTCGTTAAAATGGCCAGGTATTGCTCGGCCGCCCTGTGGAGTCGCTCGCTGTTTGTGAGCGACGACGCAAAGACCTCCGCATCGATAGTTATCATTGTGCGGAGGCTCCCATGGGTGCCAGTCGATCGCCCCTCACCTCTAGAAGCCATCTCAGTATCCAAAAATTTTGGAAGATCAGCTGAAAAGGTGATTAACGATCGCATTCCCCCATCCATATTTAAGGTACTCATGGCGGGTGTTTCGATTGCCCGAGCTATCAGCTCCGACGCCCCTATCGTGGAAACTCGCCACGTGCCACCATCTCAGTGGGCGGTCAAAGGAAATGAATGGGTTTTGAACTAGGGTGCCATGGGTTTCAACAAGATAAGAGCGAATGGCAGCAAACATCCAGGAGGAATTCGCCTCCCTCGTGAACAGAAACCATGAATGAAGAATGAAGAGAGTGTAGGGAAGCCAAATACTACGACACCCTAGTACCAATGCTTCGATACCCGTGCTTAAAACTGATGAGGGAGAGAATCCCCGCGACACTCCTGGTGGAATTTGGCCAAAAATCCTTCGCGATACCCTAGTTGAAATCTCACGACACCCTAGCTTTAAGGCGATGATACCCGTGCTTACAAATGACCACGGAGAGAATCCCAGCGACACCCCTAGTGGAATTGGGCCAAAAATCCTTTGCGATACCCCAGTAGAAACCTCACGACACCGTAGCTTTACGGCGATGATACCCGTGCTTAAAACTGGCCACGGAGAGAATCCCAGCGACACCCCTGGTGGAATTCGGCCGAAAATCCTTCGCGACACCCCAGTTGAAATCTCACGACACCCTAACTTTCAGGCAACGACACCCGTGCTTAAAACTGGCCATGGAGAGAATCCCCATGACACCCCCTGGTGGAATTCGGTCGAAAATCATTCACGACACCCCAGTTGAAATCTCACGACACCATAGCTTTAAGGCGACAACACCCGTGCTTAAAACTAACCACGGAGAGAATTCCCGCGATACCCCATGGTGAAATTTGGCTGAAAATCATTCGCGACACCCCAGTTAAAATCTCACGACACCCTAGCTTTAAGGCAACGACACCCGTGCTTATAACTGACCACCTAGAGAATCCCCTCGACACCCCAGGTGGATTAGATTTCGGCCAAAAATCCTTCGCGACACTCCAGTAGAAACCTCATGACACCGTAGCTTTAAGGCGACGACACCCATGCTTAAAACTGGCCACGGAGAGAATCCTAGCGACACCCCTGGTGGAATTCGGCCGAAAATCCTTTGCGACACCCCAGTTGAAATCTCACGACACCCGAGCTTTCAGGCAATGACACCCGTGTTTAAAACTAACCACGGAGAGAATCCCCGCGACACCCTAGTTCGAATTTGGCCAAAAATCCTTCGCAACACCTTAGTTGAAATCTCACGATACCCTAGCTCTAAGGTGACGACACCCGTGCTTAAAACTGACACGGAGAGAATCCCAGTGACACCCTAGTTCGAATTCGGCCAAAAATCCTTCGCGACACCCCAGTTGAAATATCACGATACCCTAGCTTTAAGGAGATGACACCCTTGCTTAAAACTGACCACGAAGAGAATCCCCGCGACACCCTAGTTCGAATTTGGCCAAAAATCATTCGCGACACCCCAGTTGAAATCTCACGATACCCTAGCTTTAAAGCGATGACACCCATGCTTATAACTGACCACCTAGAGAATCCCCGCGATACCCCAGGTGGATTGGATTTCGGTCAAAAATCCTTCGCGACACCCAGTTGAAACATCACGATACTGTAGCACCAATGCTACGACACCCGTGCATATTGCTTAAAGGCGACGACCAACCCGCTTAACAGTCAACGCACGGGTATCGTCGCCTTAAAGCTAGGGTATCGTCAGATGAGAACTGCGGTGTCGGTAACAGTATGAGTCGGGGATGGTGTCGTTAGGCCCTTCGTCAATGTGTTATTAATTGGTGTCGTAATTTTACAACTCTGGTGTCATTTTTTGTAAAAGGGGGTGTCGTGACTTCTGAATTCAGATCATAAGTGTTGTATTGTTTTAACCTTCGTGTCCTAATCCTTTGTCAGGATATATTGACAACTAAATCTATGGATATCATTGTTCATGACTGTGTGCCTATATTTCCACAGACGATGCTGAAATTAAAGATCGGAAAGAAATCGATAACACTCTCGGCCGTGCACCTTCACCCGTCGCTCCAAATGCAGTGGATGATACTGTAGTTCCTCAAACTGGAATGGAATTCAATTCAGTATATGATGTATATACATTCTACAATGGATACGCGAAATGAGTTGGTTTTGGAATCACAACAGTGTGTAGCCAACAACAAAAAATAACTTTGCTTCAAGCACCTGGCTTGTTGGAGGCAAGGAAAATCTAGAAAAATAGAGAAGAGTATGAATCATAGGGATACTGGGAAAGTTAATTGTATGGCATCCATAAAAGCAAGACTGAATGCTACAAGTGGTAAGTGGATATTGGATGAGGTTTCTCTAGAACATAACCATGGGATGTCCATAACATCAACTGGCTATCTACAGTCGCATAGGAGGATCAGCACACCAGAAAAGATAGAGATCAGCAATTTACATACCATGAATGTTCCGACAACTCAGATATACTCTGCCATAGCAAGGAGAAAAGGGGGCATAAGACAATTGGATTTCACCAAGAAGGATGCTCGTAACTTCATTTGTCGCGAACGTCAGTCTAAGTTGAAAGAAGGAGATGCTCAGTCGATGGTAATTTATTTCACCGAAATGCAACTCAGAAATCCCAATTTCTTCTATACCTTAGACCTCAATGATAATGGTCATCTGAGGTCTATCTTCTGGATTCATCCAAGGTCAAGATTGGCATGCACATACTTCGGCGATGTTCTAAGCTTTGACTCAACCCACTTGACAAATAGATATCAAATGCCTTTTTGTCCATTCGTCGGGGTCAACCATCATGGACAGTCCACCTTGCTTGGTTGCGCATTATTGTCTGATGAGAGCACTGAGACATATAAATGGGTTTTTCAGGCATGGCTGGATGCAAATGGTGGTCAAGCACCTATTGCCATAATAACTGACCAAGATAAGGCAATCGAGGCTGCTGTCAAAGAAGTTTTTCCTAACACACGACATCGATTTTGTCTTTGGCATATATTGAAGAAGATACCTAAAAAGATTGGCCACATTTGCTCGGCAAATCCCAAGTTTATGGTTGATTTCGATGAGGCGATATATGATTCATTGACCATACAGTCACTCGAGGAAAGGTGGGCACATGTTATGGAGAAATATAATGAATGCAAGTCTATAGATTGGTTCAATGTCCTTTACGAATGTCGGAATAAATGGATCCTAGATTACCTAAAGGATACATTCTTCGCAGGTTTGTATGTCATTGTCTTTGGTTCATGTTCGCGTTCAACGCTTTTTTTTGTTGACAAAATTTTGAACAGGGATGTCATCTTCACAAAGGAGCGAGGGCATAAATCACTTCTTCGATGGGTTTATAAATTTGAAGACTACACTAACAGAGTTCATAGGTAAGTACGAAAATGCCTTGGAAAAAAGATACGAAGCCGAAAATGAGGAAGATAATAGGATGTTGCAAACGATTGCTTTCCTAAAGACATCATCACCTTTTAAGAGACAAACTGCAGGAAGGTATAGAAGGCGCATTTTTAAAAAATTTCAGAATGAGATCTTTGAAATGGCTGCATCAAATACTAAATTGATCAAGGAAGCTGGCAACTGTTGTGTATATTCTGTAAAGTCATACGAAAGGATTGAAGTCGAAGGAATCGGTAAGGAGATGATCAAAGATTATATCGTGTCATACGATAGAAATATTGAGGATGTCCAATGCCAGTGCCGATCCTTTCAGTTCAAGGGATACCTGTGTAGGCATGCCTTGTTGGTTCTTCATCAAAGTGACGTATTTCGTTTACCAGATAAATACTTCTTGAAGAGATGGTGCAAGGATATGAAATACCAATTCGACGAATTCGACCGCAATACTGAAGGTTACGATAAAAGCACACGAAAATCACGGTACACAGTGATAATTTTTTAATTGAAATATCTTAATATATGTTTTCGTTAATATTATGTTAATGATTGTAGATATAGTTTGCTGAGTCATCGGATGATGAAGCTCGCAGAGATAGCCTCCATGTCTGAAGATGCATTTAATGTAGTGATGGATGGTCTAACACCTATATTCAAAATTACCGTGGATGCCAACTGCGCAGCTAAACCAGGTACAGAGCTTGTAATTCAAGATCCGGAACAAATTAGGACGAAAGGTCGCCCAAGAGAGAACAGATTAAAGAGTGGAGTCGAGAAGAAGTCAAAAAGATCAAGGAAAAATTTGGTCAAGGAAAGAGCTGCATCAAGCAACAGGCAGACTTGTTTGCAGTCAATTAATACCAGAGAGGACAAGGAAAGAATTGTACTGCCTTCCAAAGCTTTGATGGATGAATTTGATTCTTATGTATTGAGTCAACTTACACAGGAGCATATATAAAACACGGGTGTCGTGACTTTCTAACTAGGGTGACTTGGTCGCAAATGAAGTGCTTTCAAACTAGGGTGTCTATTTCAGTCAAATGAATTGCTTTTAGCGTGACGATACCCCAACTCCGGGCTAACAACTCCCTACATGTAGCGCGGCGATACCCGAAAGACGAAATCCTATGACATCCAGTACTCATGAAAGGACATTGAAGCTTTTAGCGTGACGACACCCCAGCTCTTGGCTAACGACTCCCTAGCTCTAGCGCGGCGACACCCGAAAGGTGAAATCCTTCGATATCCCAGTACTCACGCGACGACACCGAAGCTTTTAGCGCGACGATACCCCAGCTCTTGGCTAATGACTTCCAAGCTCTAGCGCGGCGACACCCGAAAGGCGAAATCCTTCGACATCCCAGTACTCACGCGATGACACCGAAGCTTTTAGCGCGACGACACCCCAGCTCTTGGCTAACACTCCATAGCTCTAGCGCGGTGACACCCGAAAGGCGAAATCCTTCGACATCCCAGTACTCATGAAAGGATACCGAAGCTTTTAGCGCAACGACACCCTAGCTCTAGCGCGGCGACACCCAAAAGGCGAAATCCTTCGACATCCCAGTACTCATGCGACGACACCGAAGCTTTTAGCACGACGACACCCCAGCTCTTGGCTAACGACTCCATAGCTCTAGCGCAGCGACACCCGAAAGGCAAAATCCTTCGACATCCCAGTACTCACGAAAGGACATCGAAGCTTTTAGCGCGACGACACCCCAGCTCTTGGCTAACAACTCCCTAGCTCTAGCGCGGCGACACCCGAAAGGCAAAATCCTTCGACATCCCAGTACTCACGCGATGACACCGAAGCTTTTAGAGCAACGACACCCCAGCTCTTGGCTAACGACACCCAAGCTCTAGCATGGTGACACCCGAAAGGCAAAATCCTTCGACATCCCAGTACTCACGTGACGACACGAAGCTTTAGCGCGACGACACCCTAGCTCTTGGCTAACACTCCCAAGCTCTAGCACGGCGACACCCGAAAGGCAAAATCCTTCGACATCCCAGTACTGACGAAAGGACACCGAAGCTTTTAGCACGATGACACCCCAGCTCTTGGCTAACGACTCCCAAGCTCTAGCGCAGCGACACCCGAAAGGCAAATCCTTCGATATCCCAGTACTCACGCGACGACATCGAAGCTTTTAGCGCGATGACACCCCAGCTCTTAGCTAATGACTCCCTAGCTCTAGCGCAGCGATACCCGAAAGGCGAAATCCTTCGACATCCCAGTACTCATGAAAGGACACCGAAGCTTTTAGCGCGATACCCTAGCTCCTGGCTAACGACTCCCTAGCTCTAGCGCGGCGACACCCGAAAGGTAAAATCCTTCGACATCCCAGTGCTCAATTTACGACACTGTAGTGTTCAATTTACGACATCATATATGAAAACTTAAGAAATTATGAGGTAGAAAAGGAAAAAATATGAATAAATCGAGGACACCCCTGTTCTCAATATAAAATTTATGCATTTGCATTAAATCCGAATCAGGGTTAATATGAATAAATTGCATTCAATTTTCATTCAAAGAAGAATTAAAAAATTAAGAATATTTTTTGACAATGTCGCTAACATTTTTGTTCAGGCCCTCTCTCAATATCGTCGCAGCTAAGTATCGCCGGTAATCTCTGACTTCCTCATCCGTGAAATCCATCTTCATATCAGGATTGTCTCGTCAAGCAAGACATTCCATGTATCTCAGACAGTATAGGCCACAATCCAGCGATCCGGTCGGTTGGCTTGGGCAATCCAAAATCTCTTCCATCGGCCAAGTCATTGCTTCCTTCTTATCGCAGTAGATATGGAATATGTGGCCAAGAATTATATGCCATTTCTTTGCATTGGCCTTGTACTTGGGGTTGCATTTCATTGAATTCAGGTGCATGAACACCTTTCTTTCCATGTCGACAGCAACCAAATGCCAGTGCGAGTTATCGAAGTTTATTATGGTGAAAAGAAACTGGAATGGTCCTTATCTTCATCGGATACATTGTCAAATATCGAGGCCCCTGATGTGCTAGCGAGTTCATGAGCAGGCGATGAAGAAGTCAAACACATAGTGGATACGAAAACTGATGCAAATATGCACTTATGGTATCGGTCCGAATGCTCTGTCCAGTTGCGCATCAGAAACTCTTGGCCGGTATTAATTATCTGCCAATGCAATATAAACTGATTAATATAATTCTAAAATCAACAACTAGAACAGTTTCTTGATATACTTACATCATCTATTATCATTTCATTGTTAATGAGATCTTGAAGATTTTTTCTTGTTACAACGCGAGAAAACATATTGGTGTAGACAATCTCGTCGGTTAGTCGTTTGCCCAAAAAATTTTGAATAATAATTTGGTCATCTTCGACCGTTGTGTTGGGCTTTGACGTGCCAACTGTCTTTGCCGACTTTTTAGGACGGGTTGTCTCATAACAATCTCCGATGACCTTGGATGCCTTACGCTTCCTCGGCTCTTTTTTAACCCTCCTAACAAGCGAAGGCACTCCAACGATTTCTATGTCCATATCATCACCCTTTGGCGCAGGGGTGCCAAGTTTATTATCGGATTTGGACTCCTCTCTATTTTCATTCCCATGCTCTGTTTTATCATCTAATGAGTCCCCCTCCAATCTCTTCTCCTCTACTTTTGCATTCCCCGTCTCAGTTGGACACTCGGATGAATGGTCCTCCTCCATCTTCTTCTCCTCACTATTTTCATTACCAGGCTCGCGGAGAACCAACTCCATGGAATGCACCTTCTCTGTTTTCCCATCTCCCTTGTCCTCCTCATTTCTTGCATTACTTTCCTTTCTGAGCAGTGAACTGAGGAGGCTCTCAGCAATGGACAGCCTGTGCCTGACATCGTTGAGTTGATCCTTAATGTACTCCAATTCAGTCCTCAACTCGGCACATCCTATGCAGCTATCCGTTGGTTAAGGGGCGCAGCTATCTGTTGGTTAAGGGGATGCTACATTCTGTTGAGTGAGAAGCTAGCGCTCTTCTGACATTGGTACAGTAGCTCCCTCCATCTGCAACACAAGATGATAACAAATTAATATTAAGTGAACATATTGATACATTAAGTTGAAAAATATGGTCAGAGCAATGGAGCAATGTACTAGCTTACCAAGTCGTGAGGCTGCAAGTCGGCAACCCGGACCGACTGGATCTTCATTTGGTGGTCATACCACTTCAACAGCTGGGGCAGTTTATCAGGATATGCTGGTATTCGCATTGATGTATGCTCGAGGAACCACGCCTAAACATAATATTTTTTGGATATTAAATAATATAATATTAACAAAGAAATTATACTAAGAATACTATTTCTGTATCTCAATAATCCTTACCACCAGTGCTGCCGAGCATCCGAACAGGGTAGGCTGCCTCCTAACTTTTTTTACATTCTTTGAGTGGACCGGCTCCTCGGAACACAAGCAAACAGCTATTTCTGGGAGAGCCAGAACAATCAACTCCTTCAATGACAAAGCCCAATCGATGCTATCCAGTTGACTTAAGTCATCCAAGTGCTGGATGAGATACCGTAGACATCTTTGATTAGACTTTGGAGCCAAAAACATGGCCAACATGTATGCGATCCAAAGTCGGACGGTGTCCTCGACATCCTCCTGTGCCTTAGATGATCGGAGTTGAAATATTAACTTCTCCAAACCTTCTTGGCGAAGATCTAAACCCTGGCCAAGCCGTCTGAACAACCTTCCGTTGAACAATTGGCTGGATGTGTCGATCTTCTTCCCATGAGCTGGAAGACCCAGAATGAGTGCGACTTCGTCGGCACTGAATAAAACTGGCTTTTCGCAGAAAATGAACTCGTCGCCTCCATTGTGACATCTTATGATGTCTGCTAGCAGTCGCCCATCGACTGTGAACGTCTGCATGTCGACGAAGGCACCAAATGGGGTCCTTCGAATAAGTTTTGTATGCCGTCTAGTGAACCCCATCCTCCAAACCTTCTGAACGTATACGGCCAGCCTGCAACTATTCTTAAACAGCTGGGAAGCCTTCACTGGGGGGACTGGAACAATTTTCATGTCAACTGAAACAGGGGGTAAGACATAAGACATAAGACATACGTGTCATGAAATTTTAAGAGAGTATGTCATAGTATTTTAACATAGTGATAACATACCTGAAGGAGCCGCATCCTCATTCGAATGAAGAACAATGTCCTTGCATTGTTCCGCCATTTTCTTCATCTAGTTCTTCCTTGTTCGTGGTCTTCATCCACAAACGAAAGCACTCATCTCCATAAATGAAGTATATCGAAGAAAGAACTATGGAAGCAATTTAGGAGACCAGTGGCTTCTCGAGCAATAAATGAAGGATGGCTTCTCGAGCAAAAGGATGGCTTCTCGAGCAACAAACGAAGGACCTATAGGGTTTATGCCAACCTCAGAGAAATACGAAAGGACATCAGGATTGCCACGATCACATCACACTGACCCGCAAACCCATAGGAACTGCCCACGTTTTGCAACTTTTCTCAAAAAGATGGCATAGCTGAGTTACTAGGGTGTCGTCGAATTAGTACTAAGGTGACGTAAAAATTCATGCCTTGTTCAAGCATGGGTGTCATCGCCTTAAAGCTAGGGTGTCATGAGATTTCAACTGGGGTGTCGCGAAGGTTTTTTGGCCGAATTTGAACTAGGGTGTCGCGGGATTCTCTCCGTGGTCAGTTTTAAGCAAGGGTGTCGTCTCCTTAAAGCTAGGGTGTCGTGATAGTTCAACTGGGGTGCCGCAAAGGATTTTCGGCCGAATTCGAACTAGGGTGTCGCTGGGATTCTCTCCGTGATCAGTTTTAAGCAAGGGTGTCATCTCCTTAAAGCTACGGTGTCGTGATATTTTAACTGGGGTGTCGCGAAGGATTTTCGGCCGAATTCGAACTAGGGTGTCGCTGGGATTCTCTCCGTGGTCAGTTTTAAGCACGGCTATCGTGAGATTTCAACTAAGGTGTCGCAAAGGATTTTCGGCCGAATTTGAACTAGGGTGTCGCAGGGATTCTCTTCGTGGTCAGTTTTAAGCAAGGGTGTTGTCTCCTTAAAGCTAGGGTGTCGTGATATTTCAACTGGGGTGTCGCGAAGGATTTTCGGCCGAATTCGAACTAGGGTGTCGCTGAGATTCTCTCCGTGGTCAGTTTTAAGCACGGGTATCGTCGCCTTAGAGCTAAGGTGTCGTGAGATTTTAACTGGGGTGTCGTGAAGGATTTTCGGCCGAATTCGAACTAGGGTGTCGCAGGGATTCTCTTCGTGGTTAGTTTTAAGCAAGGGTGTCGTCTCCTTAAAGCTAGGGTGTCGTGATATTTCAACTAGGGTGTCGCGAAGGATTTTCGGCCGAATTCGAACTAGGGTGTCGCTGGGATTCTCTCTGTGGTCAGTTTTAAGCACGGGTGTCGTCGCCTTAGAGCTAGGGTGTCGTGAGATTTCAACTAAGGTGTCGCGAAGGATTTTGGCCGAATTCGAACTAGGGTGTCGCGGGGATTCTCTCCGTGGTCAGTTTTAAGCATGGGTGTCATTGCCTTAAAGCTAGGGTATCGTGAGATTTCAACTGGGGTGTCGCGAAGGATTTTCGGCCGAATTCGAACGGCCGAATTCCACTAGGGGTGTCGCTGGGATTCTCTCCGTGGTCAGTTTTAAGCACGGGTGTCGTCGCCTTAAAGCTAGGGTCTCGTGAGATTTCAACTGGGGTGTCGCGAAGGATTTTTGGCTGAATTCCACCAGGGTGTCGCTGGGATTCTCTCCATGGTCATATGTAAGCATGGGTGTCGTCGCCTTAAAGCTAGGGTATCGTGAGATTTCAACTGGGGTGTCGCGAAGGATTTTTGGGCGAATTCGACCAGGGGTATCGCTGGGATTCTCTCCATGGTCAGTTTTAAGCACGGGTGTCGTTGCCTTAAAGCTAGGGTATCGTGAGGTTTCAACTGGGGTGTCGCGAAGGATTTTCGGCCGAATTCCACAGGGGTATCGCGGGGATTCTCACCGTGGTTAGTTTTAAGCACGGGTATTGCAGCATTGGTACTAGGGTGTCGCAGTATTTGGCTTCCCCACACTCTCTTCATTATTAGTTTCTGTTCACGAGGGGGGCGAATTCCTCCTAGGGTGTTTGCTGCCATTCGCTCTTATCATGTTGAAACCCACGACACCCTAGTTGAAAACCCACGACACCCTAGTTCAAACCCTACGACACTCTAGTTCAAAACGTTAAGACAAAGCATTAGTTCAAAACCTACAACACCCTAGTTCAAAACCCACGACACCCTAGTTCAAAACCCATGACACCCTAGTTCAAAACGTTAAGATAAATAGCATTAGTTCAAAACCCACGACACCCTAGTTCAAAACCCACGATACCCTATTTCAAAACGTTAAGACAAACAACATTAGTTCAAAACCCACGACACCCTTGCAGAAAAACCCACGACACCCTAGTTCAAAACACACGATACCATAGTTCAAAATGTTAAGACAAAGCATTAGTTGGAAACCCACGATACCCTAGTTGAAAACCCTATCGTCAAGCTCATAAACCACAACAACCTCATAACGAAAGAATGTTTCGTGCTGCGGACGACATTTCCTCCAGAAGTTTTTGTACAAAGACTCCAGTAGCCAGGTATTCCAGCCTCAAAGCTAAAATATTTTCTTTCAACCGGACTCTCAGAGCGAGGGCGTAGGATCGTGCCGAAAGCCAAAGCAAGGGGGAAGAAAGAGTTTTTCTTGCACATATGAAATCCAACGTAAAATGGCGATAGAATGGAGGGAAAAGGCATGTTCATCTGAATGCTAATTTTAAAAAAAAGGGAAGTGCTTTAAATGGCCGTCATGTTCAGAACGTTACATCATAGCAGAGCCATACCGCCCGGCACGTCATCCACGTAGGCTCCACGTGGACCAATCAAAAGAGGTGGTGCAGCCCACGTAGGCCTTACTGCACCGAGAATGGTGTACAAAGACTTTTCCCATAACAGAATGCTTCAAAATGCATTGCAGGCCTATGAAGGCCGTATTAATCTTATTAGAACAGGTATAAGTTATACCAAATATTTTTCTTTTCACATATTAGATGTCAATTTTAATCTTTTTTTCACGTACCAATATTTTTAACTTAAAATTTCAATCAAAATTTAAAACAATGAATTACTCTGAGTAATGTTGCCATCAAAAGATTTAAAACAGTGTTCCTTAGCATAGTATTGCATTATGCATTACTATAACAACCGATGCAATAATTATTAAATTATTACCTACAAAATGTAGCCCTCATTCACTTTCCAGTATAATATCAGAAAAAATTTATTCCGTAATCAGCTTGTCTTCAGTGATGCGATGACTCCACCTTGTCGGATCGTCAGGACTGTTTTCTTTTCTGCGACTGAGTATACCTTTCATCACTTGGTTTTTGATTCTGACAGCCCTGGCCACTGAAGCTCCCATGCTGCCTTAGCAGCGCACCAGCAGACGATCTTTATCTCCTGCGAGCCCACGCCTTCAGGGTTTGTCAAAATCAACTTTGATGGTAGTGTTCGGGGTAGATCTGCTGGGGCAGCTTTTATGATTCGAGGGCCGAACGAAGAGTTGATGGCTGCTGGCAGTTTTGGCCTCCTTGATTCATCGGTGCCCCTGGCTGAATTATCTGCTGCTTGGGCGGGCATTTTCTATGCTATCCGTGTTCTGAGCATCCGATGCCTTATTATTGAGGGGGATTCTATCACAGTTATCTGCTGGCTCCGACGGGATCCTAGTGATAGTATGCCTCACATTTTCTTGACTCTTGATATTCGATCTACTCTGCAGGGGGTCCAGAGCACTCTAATTCGGCATATATATCAAGAAGTAAATTATGCGGCCGACTGGAATGCCGCCATACTGACCGCCCACTTTGGGTTTTGGAGTTGAAAGCAGAAAGATCCTTGCCCTGCTGTTTTGACTCAAATTTTTTACTATGATATATCGGGTTTGACTCACCTTAAATTGGTGTGATCATCCGTTTGTACAAAAAAAAAAAAAAAAAAATTAATCTGGGTAAGTTATTTGGTGAAAGCTATTTTCTACTCGATTTAACCAAGGTTTTTTTAGCTAGGTGGATAGTTAGTGTGTTGGATATGGATGTAATATTATTCATTAAAAAATTAAGCCAAATTTTAGTCATATTGTTACCGACCTAACATGGTTGCATGATTTGATTCAGCTTAAATTCTCATAAATTTAAAATTTTGACCCTACCACCGCTCACATTGTTGCTACATATATTTATAGGCCCAATGTTTTGCCTATTCATTAGTTGAAGGCTCAATTCCACCTAAATGTGCCTTGGGTTTTTTTCGCTTATTATTATTCATGCCATTAATTTCCCTTCTAGATACAAATAACCAAATGGTCAATTTATTTTTATTTATATTGAAGACGATCACGACCTAGTATGGAATGCCTTCATCTGGGTTTGGATAATTTGTCCATTTCAAATGATTCAGTGGGCTACCCATGGGAATCTAAAATCAAAACCCACAAGAAAAAATAAAGACAGGTTCGGATCCAAACCAGATCGGTCTCAGCCGTGCACTCGATCAAGAACTCCAACCCTCATCATCACCCAGCATCACGCACGGTCGAGATCTAATCGTGTCATCCAACATAAAATCCAAGCCCACGCAACATCTTTTCGTGGGAGCTTTACAAGATCCTGACTCAGAAGTCAAAAAGTTCGGTACTTTTAGTCAACACCACCATCTCACGTGACATTCCACCATCCCATCACTGATTTCTCGCTGGTTGGCTTAAAATCTCCTCATAAGCGAACAAGAAAAGTTTTGTCGTAACCGATGATATCCTCAACAACTTCCCAAATACCACCCATAAACAAAGCTTTTCCTTTAAAAAAACCCACTGGAATTTATTTCCCCGCCTCCCAGCCAGTCCCCCCTCCCCTCAAAACCACTGCAGCCGCCGGTTTCTCAAAGCCTCGGCAGCACACCATATTTCCCGGAACCCAAAGGACGAAAACGCCCCTCTCTAGATCGTTTAACGACCCAAAGGCTTGAACGGCGTTCCTGAAGTTTCGCCAAATTCCAGGGTCATTTTCCGCCCATCCCACTATATGAACCACCCATGGCCGGCCCCTCCCGTCAGCGGTAGGCACCCTCCATCCAACGCCCGTCTTACAGCCATGCAGGCCCAATCGCTCGCTCTCCGCCTTCCCCAGCTCGCCCCCGGCGTCCCTCCGGAATCCGGCCAGATGCACCGGATCCCGGCGGTATCGCCCGGTATCGGCCATCGCGGCGCCGCCGCTGCGGCGCAACGCGACGCATTCGATGCCGCCGGAGAAGGTGGAGGTGTTCAAATCCCTCGAGGAATGGACCTCCGAGGCCTTGCTGCCGCTGCTGAAGCCGGTGGAGCAATGCTGGCAGCCCACGGACTTCCTTCCGGATTCGTCGAAGCCCATCGACGAATTCGAGGGGGAGGTCCGGGCTTTACGGGCCCGCACGGCCCACCTGCCCGACGAGTTCTTCGTCGTGCTCGTCGGCGACATGATCACCGAGGAGGCGCTGCCGACGTACCAGACGATGATCAACACTCTCGACGGAGTTCGCGACGAGACCGGCGCGAGCTCGAGCCCATGGGCCGTGTGGACTCGGGCATGGACCGCCGAGGAGAATCGGCACGGCGATCTCCTGGGGAAGTATCTCTACCTGTCGGGCCGCGTGGACATGAAGATGCTCGAAAAGACCGTGCAGTACCTCATCGGCGCCGGAATGGTACGTGACCCTTGAAACCATCCCTCACCGATAGAATCCTTTCAACTTTGTTAAGATGGGCCGGGCTGAGCAAAATTGTATTAAAATATATTATCATTATTTAGCAATAATAATATGTTTCCAGTTTTGTTAGATACACTCCCTCTGCAATCTTTCTCAGAGGCCAGCTGTTATAACTTATAAGGGGGGGGGAGTGCATCTATCGAAAAAAAAAGGTACCGTTGGTTGTTCGCTGCGTTAAAAAGAAGGGGTATGTTGACAAACATACCCATGGTTAGATGCCATGCCATCAAACAAAGCAAGCGGTTTTGCTTTGCTTTGCTTGTGATGCTCCGTTTGAATCAAGAGAAAAGTGAAAAAATATATATATATATATATATTAAAAAAAATATTTTTTTTTATATTTGAATAAGTAAAAAAAAAAAATAAAGAGAACAAAAAAATTAATAATTTATAATAATAATATTTTTATTATAGATGATTAAAAAATGCATCGATTATTTTTTGTGGAATGGTTAACATTGGAATGAGAAAAAAAAAAATACTTTGAATTTTTTTTTAATTTTTTTAATTTCAAAGAGAAACTTTTATATGGAGCCTATCTTTTTTTTTTTTCTCTCTATTTTTCTTTTATTTTTTTTATTTCTCTATTCAAATAAAAATTTTCTTTTCTTTTCTATTTTTTATTTTAATTTAATTTTCTTTCCATCTAAACAGAGAGTAAATAAAATAATAAAAATCGTGCATCAAAGTAAAATCTGGCCGAAAATGAGTCTAGTGAGCGGTTTGACTCAGTGCCACGTGCATCTGAATCGCTTTCACCGCGCAATAACCGATTGGTTTTAGTTCGACGGGAGATTTAATTTCTTTTGGAGGAAATCTATGGGCGAGCCCACCGTTTTCCATTGAATCAGTGGGATGAGGTCACGTTTTTTTTTTTTTTTCTTTCAGAGATCATCTAAGTGAGATATAATCTGATCTATGTGGCAGGATCCGGGGACGGAGAACAACCCTATCTAGGCTACGTGTACACATCGTTCCAGGAGCGCGCCACCTTCGTCTCCCACGGCAACACGGCCAGGCTGGCCAAGGAGCAAGGCGACCCCACGCTGGCCCGCATCTGCGGCATCATCGCGTCGGACGAGAAGCGCCACGAGACCGCCTACGTTCGCATCGTCGAGCAGCTCCTCCGCCTGGACCCCGACGGCGCCATGCTCGCCATCGCCGACATGATGAGGAAAAAAATCACCATGCCGGCCCACCTCATGCAGGACGGCCGCGACCCCCGCCTCTTCGAACACTTCTCCACCGTCGCCCAGCGCCTCGGCGTCTACACCGTCAGCGACTACGCCGGCATTGTCGAGTTCTTGGTCGAGCGGTGGGGGCTGGAGAAGTTGGAGCAGGGGCTCAGTGGGGAGGGGAGGAAGGCGAGGGACTTCGTGTGCGGGTTGGGGCAGAGGATGAGGAAGCTCCAGGAGAGGGCGGAGGAGCGGGCGTGCAAGGTGGAGCCGAGGAAGGTCCGGTTCAGCTGGGTGTTCGACCGGGAGGTCTCGGTGTAATAAACAGGAACGGCTTAGATGCTTGGATGCAGTGGAAGGATAGATAAGTGGACGGGCTTCGATATTTCTTTCTTTTAAAGTCATAATGTTGGATGGATTGAATCACTGCTGCTGTTTGTTTTCTTGGGTTATAGTTCATATATAGAACTGTCTGTTGAGCTTTGCTTAAATAAATTTCAAGAAGAATTAGTGTGGGCATGCATTCCCAAGGTAAAAGGTGATGACGCAAAGTCATCTTCCTCAAACGTCGGAGAAGACGGACGTTCTTCTCTTCGAAGTCCTGCAAGAAAAGTCCCCAAAAACTGGTGACACCGATGGGGACCCTCCGACGATCAAGTTAGTCACTTGGGCTCAAACAGAGAACCGCTCCAGCGAAGAAGAGCTAAGGCGGTTAGGATTTTTGCTGGGAGAAAGAAAGCTCAGAAAAACCAGAGTTCAGATCCCACTTACAGCGCGAGCATGTGCCTTTATACCTGTCCGAATACCCTAGCTTACAGCTTCGAGAGATCACCATCGTACCATCGCTGTGCGTGATATCATACGTGTCCAGTAGCTGTGAAGGCGTTCAGTGCACGCCGCCGGTTGATATGACCGGGCACCATTGCCGCGGTAGCGAATCGTACGCCGTAGCGAGGCATGGTGATGCACAGGGACATGCAACGCGCCAAACACCGTTATGAGGCATGGCCCTCCGTACGGGGCGCAATCATGGGAGTACCGAATCGTACGCCGTGGCGAGGCATGGCCATGCACAGGGACATGCAAGCGCCAAACACCGTTATGAGGCATGACCCTCCGTAACGGGGCGCAATCACGGGAGTACCGAATCGTATGCCGTGGCGAGGCATGGCCATGCACAGGGACATGCAACGCGCCAAACACCGTTATGAGGCATGGCCCTCCGTAACGGGGTGCAATCACGGGAGTACCGAATCGTACATCGTGGTGAGGCATGGCCATGCACTGAAAATCATGTGTGAGCACCGTGCAACCTGGTAGTTGTCGTTTTCCTTGGCAGTTGAGTTGCATGCTGATCGCTGATGACTCCCCACCCTGGAGCCAGAGGGGGTCTCAGGGGTGGGAGAACGCTGGCGCACCCCGAGGTCGGTGAGGGTCACGGGGATAAGGAATGTCAGTACACCCCGACCCCGAGAGGGTCCCAGGGTCAAGGACTGATGGCCCCACCGAGCGACCCCGAGGGGGTCCCGGGGGTGGGGGATGCCGATGCACCCCGACCCCGAGAGGGTCCCGGGGTCAAGGACTGATGGCCCCACCCAGCGACCCCGAGGGGGTCCCAGGGGTGGGGGATGCCGATGCACCCCGACCCCGAGAGGGCCCCGGGTCAAGGACTGATGGCCCCACCCAGCGACCCCGAGGGGGTCCCGGGGTGGGGGATGCCGATGCACCCCAACCCCGAGAAAGCCCCAGGGTCAAGGACTGATGGCCCCACCCAGCGACCCCGAGGGGGTCCCGGGGGGGGGGATTCCGATGCACCCCGACCCCGAGAGGGTCCCGGGGTCAAGGACTGATGGCCCCACCCAGCGACCCCGAGGGGATCCCGGGGGTGGGGGATGCCGATGCACCCCGACCCCGAGAGGGTCCCGGGTCAAGGACTGATGGCCCCACCCAGCGACCCTGAGAGGTCCCGGGGGTGGGGGATGCCGATGCACCCCGACCCCGAGAGGGTTCCGGGGTCGATAGCTGCCGTTACCTTCTATTTGACGACGTGGGATCAGTCATATCAGATGCGGGATCAGTCATATCAGATGCCCCCTCGCCCCTGGGGCGAAGCGGGTCCCACCACTGAGGCTCAAGGGGCGTTCTCTACGTGGCTGATCCTCGTCCTTATCTTTTATGCGGACAGAGTGGGGAATGTGAGGAGGCGGCCTTCCGTACACCTCCTGCCGCGATCGCCCTCGAGAGTGAGGACTGGCTCCTTAGGGCTCGCGCGAAAGCCGCATCATCATTTCCTTTCATTACGGCAACGTCAGCGGGGTCCCACCACTGGCTGGGGGCGTGCCGCACCACGCGCCGGGGCATTCCTCGAGGCGAGCCAGCGTATGGCGAGGAGCCACATGGCCGATGAGACATGGCGGGATATTTGAAAGCCCGATAAAGCCAGGTGAGGGGGAGGGAACTGACGTCATTCCGCCTTTGCCATTGTCTTCTTCCTCACTTGCTCCCCAACTTCCTCTGCAACCTGCGAGCCCGCGCCTGGTCTTTCTCCTCCCAGGTCAGCTTTTCCCACCTTAGGCTTACCTCTTCACTTATGAGTTCCCCCTCTTGGACCTCGGAGGACAGTTCTGAGAACCGTCCTCCCTCTGTGAGCCGTCGTATCTCTCCTACTCCCTCTCCCCCAATTGAGTGGTCCTCTGATTCAGAGGACCGCATCCCTCTGGCCCGGCGACGGGTCACCGGTGGAGCCCCATCGAGGGGCCGCCAGCTGGAGGCCGGTGCCTCCTCGAGGCGGAGGAGTCCCCAGAGGGGACAGCCTCCACAATGACACGGTTGGACCTGGAAAGGATCCGGGCCCGCTATAGGATCCCCAGGAGGTTAAGTTATTCCGCCAACCCCCGACGACAGGGTCATCTCCTCCCGACCCGGTCGGGTGGCTCTTTACGAGATCTGCTTACAGGCGGGTCTCCGCCCTCCCTTTCCCCCTTTCTTCATCAATCTCCTTGACTTCTATTCTTGACCCCTCCCAGCTAGTTCCAAATTCTTATCGTGTCGTTAGCGCTTTCGTCATTCTCTTTCACCACCTAAACGTCACCCCCCGAATCAGCCTGTTCCGATCTTTTTACTCCCTCCGAGCCCAAAAGGGTTGGTGGCTGTTTCAGCCCCAACCCAATAGGGTCCTAAAGCTTCTTCTCCCTTCGTCGATTAAGGGATGAAAAGTCCCGCTTTTCTTTGCCAATGTCGATCAAGTCCGGCCTCAGTGGGGAGACCCCGACCTCCGGGGGAATGTCGTTGCGATCCAGCCTGGGGACCGGGAGGCATTGGGATTACTGCTAGCCACCGAGATTCCCAATACACTCTGCTGCTATCAGAGGACAGATTGGAGTCGGCGGGCCTCATCTCCCACCAAGGTAAGCCTTCTCCACCCTTAGCCAAAAACTCCACTCCTTTGTCCCTCTCTTTCTTGTTTCTCCCTTCTCTCTTTTTTTTTTTTTTTTTAATTTTGTTCTGAAAACCCAACTTATATCATGCAGCGATGAAGATACCGGCGGCAAAGCTGTTGAGAGCCGCCTCCAAGAAAAGGGCCCGGGAAGGGCCATCCAGAGGTCAGCAGGCCCCAGCCCCGAAGCGCCCGATGGCCCGTGCCTCCCTCCGGCACAAGTCTCCCCACCCCCGGCTCCGCAAAATGTCCCGGTTATCCCGGAGGTTGACCTCACAGTCGACACCCCGCCAGAGGTGGGAACGACCGCAGGAGCCGCGTTGAAGAGCCAGTCGCGAGGGAGTCCATACCGGCTGAAGAGCTCCCGGCTCCTGGGGGATCGACCCCACCAGACGCTACCAGGGACTGGGGTGAGGGACCGTCTGGCCCCGAGTCCACCCTCCGAGGGTCTCCCAGAGGTGGCCCACGCGCAAGGAACCGGGGACAGCCGAGGCGGGAGGGAGGCGGGAGCGAGCCTGGGTCACCCCGAAACTCCCTGGATGACGGCCACTGGGCTGAGCGAGCCTGGGCCCAGTCTTTGATCCTAGGATCATTGAGGACCTCAGCCACCAGAGAGCGGGCGCGTTCTTTCGGGACTCCTATGCTGCCGTCGTCAGGGTAAGCGATCTTCTTGCCCCTTACCTTTTGTTCTTTATATATACATTTTACTTCGCTGACCTGGGGCTCATACGTGCA
>UESW01005028.1:566057-666347 GCA_900491605.1 Calamus simplicifolius
GGGCTTTAGGTGCCGACGGGTGGGTGTCGGGCTTTATGCCTGGGCTGGCCCAGGGCTTTAGGTGCCGACGGGTGTCGGGCTTTATGCCTGGCTGGCCCAGGGCTTTAGGTGCCGACGGGTGTCGGGCTTTATGCCTGGCTGGCCCAGGGCTTTAGGTGCCGACGGGTGTCGGGCTTATGCCTGGCTCAGGGCTTTATGCCTGGCTGGCCCAGGGCTTTAGGTGCTGGCTGGGGTGCAGGGCTTTATGCCTGGCCAGGGCTTTACGGGTGTCGGGCTTTATGCCTGGCTGGCCCAGGGCTTTAGGTGCCGACGGGTGTCGGGCTTTATTTATGCCTGGCTGGCCCAGGGCTTTAGGTGCCGGGTCGGGCTTTATGCCTGGCTGGTGCAGGGCTTTATGCCTGGCTGGCCCAGGGCTTTAGGTGCCGACGGGTGTCGGGCTTTATGCCTGGCTGGTGGCTTTAGCAGGGCTTTAGGTGCCGATGGGTGTCGGGCTTTATGCCTGGCTGGCCCAGGGCTTTAGGTGTGTCGGGCTTTATGCCTGGCTGGCCCAGGGCTTTAGGTGCCGACGGGTGTCGGGCTTATGCCTGGCTGGCCCAGGGCTTTAGGTGCCGATGGTGTCGGGCTTTATGCCTGGCTGGCCCAGGGCTTTAGGACGGGTGTCGGGCTTTATGCCTGGCTGGCCCAGGGCTTTAGGTGCCGACGGGTGTCGGGCTTTATGCCTGGCTGGTGGGCTTTATGCCTGGCTGGTGCAGGGCTTTAGGTGCCGACGGGTGTCGGGCTTTATGCCTGGCTGCCCAGGGCTTTATGCCTGGCTGGCCCAGGGCTTTAGGTGCCGATGGGTGTCGGGCTTTATGCCTGGCTGGTGCAGGGCTTTAGTGCCGACGGTGTCGGGCTTATGCCTGGCTGGCCCAGGGCTTTAGGTGCCGACGGGTGTCGGGCTTATGCCTGGCTGGCCCAGGGCTTTAGGTAAAAAGAACTCAGGAGCTAAAATTGAAATTTGTTAATATAGAATGAGGGGCGAAAGCCCAAAAGAATACAGGCATGGTATTTAATGTGAGAGGAGAAATGTGTTACTGATAATACCGACGAAGGTTGTCTGCATTCCATGTCCTAGGAAGCGGCTTCCCATCAAGCTCTTCAATCTTGTAAGCTCCGTGACGAAGTGTCTCGGCGATCCGATAGGGTCCTTCCCAATTTGGGCTAGCTTGCCTCCCTCCGCCGGCTTCGAGACTTCAGCCCGTCGAAGGATCAGGTCCCCGGCAGGAAAGTCCTGGGACGCACACGGCGTTGTAATATTTGGCGGCCCGTTGCCGGTAGACCGCCATCCGAAGTCGCGCTCGGTCTCATTTCCTCCACCAGGTCGAGGTTGGCTCGCAGCTGGTCTGGGTTGCCTTCCTCGTTGTACGACTCCACCCGAGGGCTCGGTGAGCCAACCTCTACCGGGATGATGGCTTCGGATCCAAAGACTAAGCTGAATGGGGTCTCGCCGGTGGGGGCTCGTGGCGTTGTGTGGTAGGCCCACAGCACGTTGGGGAGCTCCTCCACCCATCGTCCCTTACAGTCATCCAGTCGAGTTCTCAGCCCTTGGAGAATGATTCGATTAGTTACCTCGGCCGCCCCGTTGGTCTGAGGGTGCCCAACGGAAGTGAATTTCTGACGGATGCCCAGTTCGGAGCAGAATTCCCGGAAGGGCGTGTTGTCAAACTGCCGGCCATTGTCGGTGACCAGGGTGTGCGGCAGTCCGAACCGACATATAATGGACTTCCAAAAGAAGGATCTCACTTTGCTTTCCATGATCTTAGCAAGGGCCTCGGCTTCAACCCACTTGGTGAAGTGATCAACGGCCACCAGGAGGAACTTTCGCTGTCCGGAGGCCGGGGGAAATGGTCCCAGGATATCCATACCCCACTGGGCGAAGGGCCAGGGTGCCACCAAGGGGGTTAACTGAGACGTCGGCTGTCGCTGGATATTAGCATGGCGCTGACAGCTATCACATCTCTTAACGAGCTCGGCTGCGTCCTCCTTCATGGTCAGCCAAAAGTACCCCTGTCGTAGGGCCTTGTAAGCTAGGGCTCTGCCCCCCAGGTGACTTCCACAGATGCCTTCATGGATCTCCCGCAGGATGTAGTCTGATTCTGCTGGTCCCACGCACCTGAGGACCGGGTATGAGAATGATCTTCGATAAAGTTTTCCATCCATCATCAAGAACCTCGGGGCCCTCCGCCTGAGTAGCTTGGCCTCAGCGGGTTCTCTGGGAGAGTGCCGTCGGTCAAATATCGGACGTAGGCGTCCATCCAGGAGGGCTCTTGCTCCACCGGTAACGCTTCATCCGCAACTTCAATGCTTGGGGCCTGGAGGTGCTCCACATATGTTCTTCCCAGCGTCCCGTCGGCCGAGTGGCTAAACGGGATAATGCGTCGGCTCTGGCATTCTCCGCTCGGGAATGTAGCTGACACGGAAGTAAGAGAACCGAGAGGCTTGGGATTGCACCTTGCTCAGATAGCGGGACATGGTTGGATCCCTAGCTTCGTACTCCCCAGTGATCTGCCCAGAAACAAGCTGAGAGTCCGTGAAGGCCCTCAAACGCCCTGCACCTAACTCCTCAGCCAACCTCATTCCCGCTAACAGGGCTTCATACTCCGCCTGGTTGTTAGTTGCCGGGAACTGGAATCTAAGAGCATACTCCACCGCATCCCCCTCAGGGCTCGCAAGAATGAGTCCAGCTCCGCTTCCTTGAGAATTTGCTGCTCCATCCACATGCAAAATCCAGTCCTCTTTTTCTGCCTCCTCGGTCGAGGGAGGGTCCACACACTCCTCCGGGCGTACTCCTCCACACCCTTCTCGGTCCAGGAACACTCAACCAAGAAATCAGCTATCACCTGAGACTTCATGGCCGACCTTGGTCGGATGGATAGGTCAAATTCACTTAGTTTAATGGCCCATTTGGCTAGCCGACCGGAGGTGTCAGGGCGAGACAAGATGGTCCGAAGGGTTGGTCCGTGAGCACCACGATGGGATGAGCTTGAAAGTAGGGTCGGAAGCATTGGCAGAGACCACCAGGGCAAAAATGATCTTCTCGGTTCTAGAGTATCTGGTCTCGGCATCATGAAGTACCTTGCTGGTGTAATAGATCGGCCTCTGGACTCCATCAACATCCATGCGCACGAGCACAGAGCTGACAGCTTCGGGGGAGGCTGCGAGATATAGGAAGAGCTCCTCCCCACTCTTTGGCTTGGACAACAGCGGGGGAGTGGACAAAAATTGCTTCAACTCCTCGAAGGCATCCTGACACTCCTTTGTCCACTCGAAGCCATTGACCTTGCGCAGCGCCTTAAAGAAGGGCAGGCACCTTTCTGCCTGATCTTGACATGAAGCGACTCAAAGCTGCCACCCTCCTAGTTAGGCGTTGCACCTCCTTCTTGTTAGCTGGGGGCCTCATATCCAAGATAGCCCTGATCTTGTCAGGGTTGGCTTCAATCCCTTGCTGGGTTACCATAAAGCCCAGAAACTTGCCTGCCACCACTCCGAAAGCGCACTTGTGGGGGTTAAGCCTCATCCGATACCGGCGCAGGTTGTTGAAGGTCTCCTCGAGGTCGGCAAAATGGTCAGCAGCACTGGTGCTCTTGGTCAGCATATCATCCACGTACACTCCATGTTACGCCCTATCTGGTCCTCAAAGACCTTATTCATCAACCTTTGATAGGTGGCTCCGGCATTCTTCAGCCCAAACGCATCACCTTGTAGCAGTAAATCCCCTTTTCTATAATAAAAGAGGTGGCTTCTTCATCCGCCGGGTTCATCCTGATCTGATTGTACCCCGAGAATGGTCCATGAAACTAAGAGTTTCATGCCCGGACGTGGCGTCCACTAGCTGGTCGATCCGGGGTAACGGGAAGCTGTCTTTGGGGCATGCCTTGTTGAGGTCGGTGAAGTCCATGCACATCCTCCAGCTCCCACTGGCCTTGCAAACCATCACGACATTCGCCACCAGTCCGGGTAGTGCACCTCGCGGATGTGACCGGCCAGTAGCTTCCGCACCTCCTCATCCACGGCCTTCTGTCGATCGGGGGAGAAACTCCTTTTCTTCTGCCGGATAGGTCGGCACTCCGCCCGAATGTTAAGTTGGTGGGTAATCACCTCTTCTGGAATTCCTGGATATCGGACGCCGACCAGGCGAAGACATCCGCATTAGCTCGCAGAAAGGTGAGGAGTCGGTCACGAGCCTCCTCCAGAGTAGGGCTTATCTGGACTGTTCTCGTTGGGTCCTCCCCGAGGGGAAAGTAAGCAGTCACTTGGCCGGCTCTCCTCTTCTCTCCAGGTCTCGAGGATCCAGCGTCTCAGGTGCCGGCGTGGGTGCCGCCCCCTGCGGACTAGGGGCCATGTGATAGCAAAGTGAAGGTGGATTCTGCTCTCCCCGCATCTCCCGACTCCTTCACAGGTAGGAAACCTCACGAGGAGCCTCTTAGTGGATATGACAGCATCCAAAAGATTGAGCCCGGGCCTCCCGAGGATCGCGTTGTAAGCAAGGGGCACGAACCACCAAGAACTTCATGAAAACCATACTTTGACACGGGGCTGTGCCAGCGTCACAGGGAGAGTGACCTCCCCCTCAACTTTCACAGAATCTCCAGTAAACCCCATCAGGGGCGTGGCGATGGGCCGGAGTAGATCGGGCGACAGGTTCATGCGAACAAAGGCGTCATAGTTTAAAACATCCATAGAGCTCCCACTATCAACTAGAATTCTCTTTACAGGATGTTTAGCAATCGTCATGGATACGATGACGCTGTCATCATTTTTGTTTACTACCTCCTCTAAATCCTTTTTAAAGAAAGGAATTACAGAATCCAACTCCCCCTCCCCTCTCGGCCTCTTCTGCGGGCCTCTGCCCCCCAGGAAATCATTGCCACCGTCGTCTCCGTTGGGGCATTGTCGATCATCGGCGGCGGGGGCGCTGATGGGCCAGGAGCTCCCAGGTTGTTCCTTTGGACGAACTTTCCCAGGTGGCCCCGCTGGATAAGGTCTTCGATAGCCTTCTTCAGCTGGCGACACTCGTCAGTATCATGACCGTGATCCCGGTGGTAGCGACAATAGAGGTTCTTGTTGCGAGGGATCTTCGGGTTAATGGAGGAGGGCGCTGAAGATAAGACTCCCCTTCAATCTCGAGCAAGATCTGAGATATCGGGGCGAGCAGTGGGGTGTAGGGTCCATCTCTTGGTGCAGGGGCTCGGGGATGTTGTTTGGCCGGCGAGGAGGCTCAGGTCTTCTGGGCGAGCTTCGACAGGTCTGGTTGGGCCGGTTTCTTGGTGACGTTCCCGCTAGCCTCGCGCCGGGAGAAGTCGGCCTCGTCGCTCGAATGTACTTCTGGGCCCGGGTCAAGAGCTCGACGTAAGAGCCGGGTGGCTTCTTATCGAGAGAGTATGCGAAGCGAGACGGGCGGAGCCCTCGCTTTAAGGCCAAAGTGGCCACCGAGTCTTCAAGATTGTAGACCTCCAGGGCTGCCTCCTTGAACCGAGCGACATAATCCGTAGGGACTCACCGCTCTTCTGCTGGAAGGCGAAGAGGCTATCTGCTACCTTGGGATCTTCCGGCAGGCATCAAAATGGGCCAAGAAAGCCCTCTCCAACTGGCAGAAGGAATCAATGCTCGTGGTGGCAGACGGGAGTACCAATCTCGGGCGGCCTTCTTCAGGGTGGCTGGGAAGGCGATGCACATGAGTGAGTCGGTGGCCCCCTGGACTTGCATGAGAAATTTATAACTTTCCAAGTGGTCCAAGGGGTCTGTGGTCCCGTCGTAAGGATCTAGCTGGGGAAGGCGGAACCGGGCGGAGATGGGCTCTTCCATGATGCGGCGAGACAATGGAGGTCGACTGTCGTAGTCCGTCTCTGGCAGGTGGGTGATCCGACGGCTAAGTTCCTCCAACCTCTGATTATACTCGTCGAGTCGACGCTCGGCTCGACGGGCCATTCGGCCATCAAAAGAGCCCTCCCCCGAAGATTCAGAAGACGGAGAACGGGGACGGTGATGCCGGCGGGGGCGCTCCGCCTCCTTCCCGTGCCACCGCTTAGGAGAGACACTGGCGTGGTGGGAAGGCGACCGGTGTCTTTTAGAAGCTTCCTGGTGATGAGGCTTGGGCGGAGTTGATGGTGGCGATCCCTCGGCACCGGTGATCTCCTTCGGGAGGAATGCTGGCTGGGTTGCACCATCCCTGGGACTGATGGGTTTGGCTCCGACTGCCGCGCAGCCGCCTGTTGGTGCTGCAGGCCTTGAACCGCCACCGCCAGAGATTGGACTTGCGTGGCTAGGGTGGTGAATCGATCTTCTTGGAGCTGCTGCAGAGGAGGCGCTGGGACATCGGCCGGAGGAGCGGAAGGTCCAGCCTCCTGGGGATGCAGCGGCCTGGAATGCTGGCCGCGAGAGCCGGGGGACCTCCGCAGGTGGACCGGCTCCTCGGCGCTGCCCCCCAGCGCAAGTGGCAGAAACTCCCTTCGTACGGGTCGTCACCATGGCTTCAAGAACTCGAGAAGAGAGATCGCAGTTGCTGGTTTGATGTCTTTCTCTTTCTCCCCCTACCTGGCGCGCCAATCTGATGATGCCAAGTCACCTTCTTCAAGCGTCGGGGAAGACGGACGTCCTTCTCTTCGGACCCCTGTAAGAAAAGTCCCCAGAGACCGGATGCTCCGGTGGGGACCCTCCGACGCTCAAGTTAGTTACTTGGGATCAGGCAAGAACCGCTCAGCAGAAGGGAGCTGAGACAGTTAGGGTTTCTGCTAGTGGGAAGAAAGCTAGAAAACTAGAGTTCGGATCCCTACTTACAGCGCGGGCGTGTTTTTATACATGTCCGAATGTCCCATCTTTCTTCCAGAAGATTGCTATCGTACCATCACTATGCGCGCCGGAGGCATCCCATGTTACCTGTCAATATGGCTTTACACGTGTTTAGCAGCCGTGGTTGTATTTGGTGCGCGTCGTTGCTTGACATGACCGCGCACAGTTGCAAGTGGTAGTGAATCGTACTCCGTAACAGGGCACAGTCATGCACAGGGACACATGCAATGCACCATACGCCGTTATGAGGCATGGCCGCAAGCAGCCACGGGCGCACGGTGAGTCACGTTGGTGCGCCAGGTGGTCCGGAGTTGTCGTTTGGTTCGAAGGCTGGTTCATATGCTGAACGTTGATGATGCTGGTTTCGGGGGCCTTGAGGTGGAGATATAGTGACCTCACCCTGAGACCGGAGGAGGTCTCGGGGGTGAGATGATGCTGGTGCACTCCGAGATCGGAGGGGGGTCTCGGGGTCGAGATATGGTGACCTCACCCGAGACCGGAGGAGGTCTTGGGGGTAAGATGATGCTGGTGCACTCCGAGACCGGAGGGGGGTCTCGGGGTCGAGATATGGTGACCTCACCCCGAGACCGGAGGAGGTCTCGGGGGTGAGATGATGCTGGTGCATCCCAAGATCAGAGGAGGGTCTCGGGGTCGAGATATGGTGACCTCACCCCGAGATCGGAGGAGGTCTCGGGGGGAGATGATGCTGGTGCACCCCGAGACTGGAGGGGGGTCTCGAGGTCGATATATGGTGACCTCACCCCGAGACCGGAGGAGGTCTCGGGGTGAGATGATGCTGGTGCACCCCGAGACCGGAGGGGGGTCTCGGAGTCGAGATATGGTGACCTCATCCCGAGACCGGAGGAGGTCTCGGGGGTGAGATGATGCTGGTACACCCCGAGACCGGAGGGGGTTCTCGGGGTCGAGATATGGTGACCTCACCCCGAGACCGGAGGAGGTCTCGGGGGTGAGATGATGCTGATGCACCTCGGGGGTGAGATGATGCTGGTGCACCCCGAGACCGGAGGGGGGTCTCGGGATCGAGATATGGTGACCTTACCCCGAGACCGGAGGAGGTCTCGGGGGTGAGATGATGCTGGTGCACCCCGAGACTGGAGGGGGTCTCAGGGATGAGATGCGGTGACCTCCGTTAGCTGTTGTTACCTTTATTCTAACAGCGTTGGATCAGCCACATTATTTCGGATCTAATCCGTTAGCTGCTATTACCTTTTATTCTAACGGCGCTGGATCAGCCACATCATTTCGGATCTAAATCAAACGCTTGAGTTGTCCCTATTTGAACATCGCGGGTCTTACAGCATTGAGAGCAACTTAGCAGGAGTCAACAGCTCAGAAATCAGGAAATCTGCAAAAGTTTTGAGTCAACAGCTCAGAAACCAGGAAAATTGCAGAAATTTTGATGTAACCCCGCATTATTATTCTTATGCCTCCATGATTTCATACTAAGTATACGATTGATATAACCCCAAAGCTTTTATTATTATTAGGAGACTTCCTGATTGTAACCATGGGATTGTTTCCTTTGATCTAATGTTGTAAGGAGTCTACAAGCCAAGAGCGCACTGAGCATTGTGGCTTAGTTGCACTCCAATTATTTGCCCACCGCAATGCATCGGTTTCTCTGCAAAATAGTCTGAAATCATGCAATTCCGAGGATCACATTTTCCTTGACGCATTAGACCACACAAGTCCCTCGCCAAGTCTCAGATCATTCGGTGGCCAACAAATTTCATGACGCTATGTTCCTCACTAGAATTTTGTCAAGCAACTTCCTTGCTGGCATCTTATCCTTGCCAGTGGCATCAGCTGTCCCTTGCCAATCCAAACACAATCGAATTCTAAGCCAAATATTCCTTCCACCACCATTTTATCATTATTTATAAGAGAAAAGATGATGTGACATCCACTAATAATGCAGTGGCATTGAAGGGGCCAACTGCCACTGGAAAACAGCAAGGGGGCCACAAAATAAGAAAAAAAAAAAAGACTTCATAAAGAATCAAAGTAGATCTTCTAAGCCATCAGAGATCCTTCAATAACGGATGAGCTGGCATCACAGAAGTAGACAAATTAGAAGTCCCATCAGATATCCTTCAATAACTGGCATCACAGAAGTAGACAAATTAGAAGTCCAATTTATAACCACAGTTATGGTGCTTTTCTTCTTCTCTTCTTATCTACTTTTTCTTTTGTACTTTCAGCACAAAATGTAGTAGGTAAGATCCATCATTCACAAGGATGCCAGGTATAGACACCAACCAAAAGAATTTCAAAACCTCCGAGCATGTATAACGTAAACATGGTGTGGTTTAACGTTCTTGCGTCTTAAATAAGATAGAACAAGAATTAGGAAGATTGGTTATTTCAAGGGAAAATAAGAACTTGAGAGGAAGTTGCTTGCCATCAATTTTTTCAGGACTTTGTTATTGAAATTGGTTCCTTGAGTCCAAGACTACCACTAAAGTTGGGAGCATCCATATTGAATAGAATCTCAGAGGATTTGAACTGCTAAAACAAAGGTGGTATAGAAGTGTTCTCTAGCAAGCCTAGTTAGGCTTAAAGGAAAACACTCAGGTTTTCAGTTATCTGGATAACCAGGTTCGATCATTTCAAACAAATGAGAGAATATGATACACATTTGACTTCACATTAAAACAAGTGGACAGGATGGGAGACTGCAAAAATAAATAAATAGATGCATACCAAAGAAAGAGACAGAAGCTTGCAAGGCAGATTAGGTTTTCATGTAGTTGCATCCTCTTCCAGTCGGATGTCAAAACAATTGTTTGATTCACCATTTTATCCACTTTACACAGTTTTGCTGGATCTTTCTCGAACTTAGCATATCTCCTTTACTTCCACGCAGTTTCTGCCAGACTTCATGAAGTCTACGATTAACACAACCTTAAAATTCCTGTCCGAGGAAAAAACGACCTACATTACAAATGAAATTTTTTGAGTTACTAAGCATTCACAGACAACATCCTCAGACTTCACTTTTCTTTGAGAGAACATCCTTTCTTCTGACTCCTAGTTTATGGCTATAGGAGTAATGCGCTTCCTGGCAGGTTTATTTGCATCGGAATTCTTGCTTGCATTTGAAGCACTTGCTTTCCTTCATCGGCATTGGTATGTGTTCCCCTGTCAGCTTTACCAGCTTTACCAGCATCTATATCATCAATTTCCATTCTCTCTGCAACGTCAGGTTTCATATCCATTGGATGTGCATTTCCTTCTGTGACTTTCTTTCTTCTATATAAAGAACAAATAAATATGTGATATTTACCAAAGTTCCAACAAAATATTTTCCAGAGAAATATTTCAGTTAAGCACCACTATGTTCAATTAGCAATCTAAACAATTTGCTGACAAAACAATAATACGTAAAACAAACTTAATAAATATATGGCCTCTATATCAACGTCAATAATAGTTTCTCCATGAGTATGTTCACAAACTGTTTTGGGATGTGATAAATGCATATGCAAGAAAACAGTTTCCATTGATTTATTTCCATGGAATTCTACAGGAATTGAGATGCACGTTATAGTCATTGATCCTATACTTATGATCAGGATATCAAGAGTGATCTCTGTGTTGAGCCTTCAAATCTTTTGCTAGATGATTTCCCCTGACATCTCTCCTCAAATTTCATTAGTGTCTGAAAAAGGACCGCTTGCTATAACAAAAATATTAGTGTTCGAAGAAGACTTGGTACACCATCTTTAATACCCACTGACCTAATGGATGATCAACCATTTCAACTGGCTAAATCAAACTTTAGCAAATGGTAAAGACAGAAATGCCTGTTGTACTAGTATTGCAATATTCATATTCCCTATAGTTTTTAGCAGGTCAAAGTGCTTTGAAGTACCTTGTAGGAGAGTTTCGAAGAGGAAGAGGGATGTCACCTTTTAGCAGGTAACAGTGATGAGTTATTGTAACCTTTAGCCATAAAATACAGGGTACCAGCACAGACTATTCGTAACTTATTATGATCCAGAAACAACAGAAGGAGGTACACGCTGTGATCTTAAAAAATTCTCCATGTACATTCTTTTCTCTTGTAAAGAAAGATTGTAGAAATTTTTGGAAGATGCAGGATAAACAATAGGAAACTAATTCCTTATTTTTAATGTGTCATTTAAAACAAATACCACAAGAATATGGAAATCCATAAAAAGGAATGGGTATAACTGTCCCCTTAACAAGTAAAATGTCTTATTTTGGATTTGTTAAATACCCAAAGGGGGAAAAAAAGGGTTCCATACAATGAGCATCTGAGCCGCCTAAAAGGGAGAACATGTACATACCTGAGAGTGAGGCAGGCTGCCCTAGTTCATCATTCTCAAATTCTATAATAGTACAGTAACCGTCCCGTGAGGACAGTGCAAGATGCTTAGCATCAGGAGACCTTGCAAGACCGAGAAAGAGAAACTAAGTCCCATGAAAAAATAAATAAATAATGCAGATGACCAGATGAAATAAAAACTTGATCCTCAGAATTTTAAGGTGAAGAAACTTCGCAAATAATGAAGCATGTTTAGAGGGTAGTCACCATGCTATATCTGTAATTGCTGCATAGTGAAGTCCAGCATATATTGCTATGGGAGGCACACTTTCCGTATCATATATGTACAGAGAGTTCAAAGTTGCCACAGCAAAAATGACACGGTAAGGGAGCTTGAAGAAACCAGCTGCATATGCTTGAAACAGAAAGGTCAGCCTCCATTATTATATGATAATTTATACTGTGCGATTAATTTATAAGACAAGTAACAGCTACCTGGGTTAGAACCTCGCAAACAGAAAAGAACAGGGCAAAAGCGTACAGCCACAATGGGTTTGCTGGCCCCTGGGAGTTGTACAGAGGGCCTGTAGAATCAGAAAGGATTGTCACAGTGAGACAATTGTTTGGCTTTAATTTATTTTTTCCAGATTTTAGCAAGCATGCACGATCTGAGCCATCAAGTGGCCAGAGTGCTCTAGTACCATAACAAAATATGAACTAGATTGATTCCATGAGAACTAATGCATATAGAGACATACAATCAAAACTTAACATGGTGCAGGTCAATTTATGGGTCTGTAGTGCATATTGGCAGGCTTCATAGTTAGCACATCTTAGTTGGAACGCTGGGAACATATGAATGCATGCACACAGATACGCAGAGCATGGTTTATCCTGTTCCCCCATGGGAATAGTTAAGCATCACCAGAGAAAGATCAATTAGAGGAGTGATTGAGCATTTTATCATTCTTATTAACGATGGAAGAGTGAATTGAGATGAATATGCCAACAAACAAATATTTTAGCTTTCTTACTTTGAAAGATCTCTTCTTGAGATTATATATGCAGTATGGACTACATCAGATGCAGAGGAGTATCTGTATGTACCTGAAAAGGTGAAAACAACAGCAGTGAGCATCACCAAGCAATCTAGATCGATTTGAAAACAGTCCACAACAGGCAGCTAAAGGAGCTGAATAGAATGAAAAATCTGAGGAAAACAACAACCCATTTGGAATTCTCTCCCCCCCACTCCACATCCATCCATAAATTCTCCAAAAGACAATCTGTGAAGGTATTTTAGAGCAATGCAATAACATTTTTCTTTGTTTGTTGGCAGATCAAATTGAAAAAAATGAATTGCATTACCTATCCTCCAGTATCTCCAAATGACATAGTTATACAATGCAGGAGTTTAAATGAGCTGAGCTAGTCCCATCTATAGCTTGGCTCATTGTACGATCGAACTGCTCATAAATAGTTCGTTTAAGAGGTAAAGTAAGAATTTAAAATTATTTTATTCTTACATTGTATAGTTTGAAGTAACAATCTTAATTATACTTATTTTATAATTAGAATATATTCTATTTTATATAATCCTTATTAATTTATAATAAATAACTATAAAAATAATATTTATAGATAATAAAAACTAAATAATATATAATATATAAATTATCTATTTATTCATATCTTAGGCTAATTCGAGCTATGCTCAAGCAAGCTAAGCTTAGTTCAAGGTCAGCTTGTTTCTTAATCGAGCAATCCGAACTTGAGCCACTTTGTTAATAGCTCGCTTTTTGCCAGCCCTAATACCATGGATGAAAGAGGATAGAACAAAGTGCATTTGATGGGAGAGTTTTCATACCATATAAACATCATTGTTTCACATTTTGGAAAGAAAATCACAAACCCTGGAATTTCATAAATTAACTCTTAAAACAAGGGTAATTTTCAGTCATTTTGAAATTAACCGCATTTAAAAAGGGGTACAATGTGTGGATATCAGTTCCATGCACAGGCCAGGAGTGTTATCTCCGGGACAACAACCACCACTAAATGGGATTGCCATACCACAAAGTGTAGAGATGCATGTCCACAGAGATAGCACGTAGCCCCAGGGTTTATTCACTAACCAAACCAAGACTGAAATAATTACGAAATAATCTCTAGCATTCAAGTCAACATTTTCTTTTATGCTTCAGAGTGGATATCTAGCCACTCAATATATCATCTCACCACCTTCTAGCTATATCAACTGTGGACAGAAACTTCCTCAAACATGCACAAGGCCAATGACTGAAAATTTTAGATACACTAATAATTTAGAAGTCATCATATCTTTGTTTTTTTAGTTTACTTTCATGCAAGCACTTCAGTAAGACAACGAAATCTGTTCATGTCTTCATAGCATAGAATTTTCTATCCTCCTCTCACCACTTTCATTAATCCTGTCGAATGAGAAGCTTCTTGCCACAACTGATCAATTTGCCGACTCCATAAATGCAAGTCTTACTTTTATGAAAATCCTATCCCTGTTCCATAATGATAACCATTTTTCACTTCCCATAACCAGAGTGAGAAAATTAATCTCTTGTTCATGACAGCACCTAGACTATAATTTGCATCATTGTCTTTTTCTTCCAAAGAAAAGGCAGGTAACCTAAAAGGGGTTCGTTCAGGCTCATAATAGCAGGTAATTGCAACCATCATAAATTCACAAATCCATCTCCAATTGGGTAATCTGCCTCGGATGGACTCATTGAAACTCAATAATGTTATTGCATGTCCAGAACAATTAATTACTACATGGCGATATGGATTAACGTTCTTGAACATAAATAATTTCAGCTTTCGGATACTGCAAAAATGGCAAACAATGGTGATCAACCATCTTGCGGATTCTGAAACAAAGTGTGGTAATATTATAGTAATACATTTTAAGATGGAATCACATCCAGCTGGTGAACATAGTGGCCCAATAAAATGGGAGATTGGAGGCTTGTAAGAATTTATGAACTAAGAAAATATCAAAGTCCAAATGGAAAAGTGGCAGAAACCAGACAATGTCTGCACAAGAATGAGCATGAATAGACACTTAAACAATTCAAGAGGATCATAGACTTAAACAATTCAAGAGGACCACATAGTCAAGTATTCTAGAATGACGCACAATCTCGAACAGGATGAGCATATTATGTGTCATAGTGCAGGAATTTTTCACACAATTGAATTGAAATCAAAAGTAAGAAAATTTAGTGCAACAATATGGAGGAATTGCACTAATCAATGGTTCAACTCTGCTTTTATTTTGACAATCACTTGAATAATCAAAGAACATCAGCCTATAACACGTGGGAATATGCATAACCAAATAGAAGCCAAACATGACTGCAAGACAGGAAATGTTTACCAGTAAGAAAATTAAATACAATGGTTGAGAAATTGCATTGACCAATGATTCAACTCTGGTTTCATTTTGACAATCACTTGAATCATCAAGGATATCAACCTACAACACCCATTGGAACATGTATAACCAGAGAGAAGCCAAACATCTGAGTGTAACACAGTACATATTAATAGACTAACATGTGCTTCATGAAGCTGACTTTCATGATGAAGAAAAGATGGGGCACAATTACGTGGAGCACCTGGGGCATGCATAGGCCAGTCAAGTATAATGGCACAGAATAACTAAGCAATTATTTTTATGGCACAATCCCTGACCTCTGATTGTCGTAGGTTGTGGTTTCTATCCATACATAAGTAGCCAGTAATATCCAAGAGAAAATTTGTTTGAAAAGACCAAAATTATAATCAAAAAATAAAAGGAAGTACACTTTCACCCCTTCAACTTTCAGCCACTTGCCCAATAAGACCTGAGTCGATGTCACCCTCTTGTCCATCTCTGTCAACTGGTTGGTAGCTTAAGTCAACATGTGACTGTCACATGCCCATGTTGATGGGGTTTCCTTCCAAAACTACCCTTGTTGGCAAGATCTTAGGATGGCATATTGTTAGGAGCCAACTACTATGACCATGTGATCATCACTTTGATCCTCTTCCCCATTTAAGTGGGCTTTTATGAAACAAATGGCACAGCAAGTTAAGCGCAAGGCTGGGAGAGAGAGGAAAAGTCAGAGAGAAATAAAGAAGATAGAGAACAAGGAAGAAAGAAAGATATCATGGAATTGAGCTATAGCTTCAACATATCCTCTAGCGTCCCCTCATTTCTTAAAAAGTGAATCAATTTCATATCATATTTTGCCACTGATATATTATTCATACTTCATAAGGCATCCATTATTAAGTTATTGCATTTTTTTTCTTTTGAACGTATTACTGCAACGTTTCATGAAGCATTTTTCATAAAAAGCTAAACGAGCTTATATATCGTTTTATTTCTTTGTACTCAGCTCAAAAAGCTCCTTTACCATCTCCATCCTCTCTCAATACGAGCTCACCCTTCTATCATCACCTCTATCTCTTTCCTCACTAGCTCCACTGCTCATGCCCTCATCTCTTGCTATGCACCCTCCGATGCCGCTTCCGCTATCACCCTTGCTAGTTCCTCTAGCTTCAATGTTTCCTCCACCCCTTGCTAAACCCTCATGACCACCCCCAACTCCACCAATAAACATGCGTTCAAAAACTAATCCACTTTTATCAGTCATGCCAACAACACCACCATCACCACCTTCAACTTTAACATTACGTTCTACCCACAATACATCAAGAATGCCCCCATTGCTCCAAGGTTTGGTACCTTCACTTGAAAGAACCACCTCCACACCACCATCCCTGCCCGCCCACCCTTGCTTCAAAGCCTTCAGCACCACCCCACCTTTATTGGTGACCCACATAAACTACATCCCACTATGCTTCAACTCCACCACCAGTGTCACCCTCTGCTTTTTTGACTCCCAAAATTAGATGCACAACACCAATTGAGATGGGCATGCATCAAACTACATTGCTATATTCTCCATTTGGATGGAGTGCTAGCCACAAGGCCTCACAAAAAGGCCAACCAAGAAGGTTGAAGTGGCAATTGGCCCACTTCAGCTTGGCAAGAAAGGGATCCTCAAGGGCATCAAAGGTGTTAATCGATGCTTCTTAATTGTTGGTGACATTGATGAGAAAGCCCTCTCACAAGAACTCCCAATGCAAGTTGTTGGCCCGAAACCGGTAGCAAACACTATAAACGGGTTGAAGAAAAAGACGAAAAAAGAGCGAAGCTCGGATAGGATGGCAAGGGTGATGAGCTGTTGCCATCCTCGCAAAAGGCATATAGTGCCATATGTGGTTGATGATAGAGACAACAAAAGTATTGGAGTAGCTGAGGTGAGGATGGTGAGGCCGACAGCAAAGCAATTAGCCCAATTGAGGAAGAATTCAAAGAGGAGGGCAAAGGTGGGATGAGAATGGGGTTGACCTGAAGGATGCCAAGGGTGAAGGAAAGGGCATGGATGAGGGCAGAGGTAAAGAAGGAGGCTAAGTCGCATATGTACGAAGGGATGGACAAAGAAGCAAGTCGAATGAATGGCAAAAAAGAAGTCAAAAAGGGGGAGTTTAGCCAGAATAACAAGGACAATCGGGAGAAGGGTGGTGTCAACGGTAGTGAAGCAGTTGGAAATATAATGAGCAGGTTCAGGTAAGGGTTAAGGTCGCCTAGACTAGGAATGAGGCGAGGAGGTAGACAAACATATAGGAGTCTTAGAAATTTGACATCTGAAGTGAGCGAATGATGGGGAGAGAGGAACTAAAAGATTTACTAGCATCCTAAATGGGATAAAAGCAACCTGAGAATATTATAGTTATTCTGTATGGGCCATTAATAGTGTCATTAACAAAATGAAGGGATTGGTGACATTGATTCAATTCTAATAGAAAGTGAAAGCATCTAATTAAAAATTTTAAAAGAAGTGTCAATGTAAATGGGAAATTGTCAATATAAATGACTAAAAGTTGAGAGGATGGAAGTGCAATTTTTCCAAATATAAAACTGAAGAGAGGCAATTGCTGAAGATGGCAAAAAAGAATGATATTGTAAAGCTATTAAATCACATGCTTAACAAGAAAAGCTGCCATTTACAAATGTTTAAGAATAATTATAGCATTTTGATAACATTTTAAAACATGGCGATAATATATACTATCCATGATGTATTAGAACTATACCTGCAGGCAATAGTAAAAATGAACCATCAGGGGACCACGCCAATCTCCGGAAAAAGGATGGCAATGTCTCATCATGAAATAGATGAGCTTTAGGTGGTGAAGGCTGAAAAGAAAGAACAAAAGTGCTATTTCAATCAAATGAACAAGGAAGGAAAGCATTTAACGCTATGACATAAGAACCTTTGAATCATCAAGCTTTTGCATCTCTGATTTTGCCAAAACATGTTGACAAACATAATTAAGTCTTTCACAGCCCCTGAGTTTGGCTTGAGGCTTATTCACGTATATCCGGCATGTCCTGTCTGAGCTAAGGGAAGCAACATAGTGACCTAAAGGATCCCACGCAACACCCTGAACATAATGCAAATGGGCATCCAAAATTTGATGCACTGAGCCTGCAGAATTGTGAAAATATATGAGAATACATAAGCAGTAACAACATCCAAATTAACAAAATTGAATCATCCATCATTCCACATGCCTTTATTTATATCCCATATTATGCAAGAGTTATCCACTGAACCAGAAATCAGGTATGCGCCATCAGCAGACCACTGGAGGTCAAGAACATCCTTGTGATGAAATCTGATCCAAAAAGTCAATATTAGAATAATAGAAAGTAATTATTATTGTAAATAAAACACCATTGAGAAATCTTTCATGCAAGATATCTAAGTGAGAAAACTTTCATGCAAGAGATCTTACAATAAAGTCTTTAGTACTTTCCAAGTATGGCCATCATCTGTGAAGTGTAATTTCCAGATGACTAGTTCACCTCCTACATTTCAAAAAGGGGTATTAATGCAGACCTCTATAATAATATAAGAGGATGCCCAATTAAGCCAAATTTAAACAAGACCTATTTACGTTTTAAATAGATAAGTATTCAATGAAGAGGATGCTAACAAACAACAGCTAACAAAAGAAAGTATCTTGAATACATACCATCAGCACCAGATGCAAGGTGTTCTCCTGTAAATTAACAAAAGAGAAAAATCAGTACTCGTTACAGACATGAAGCAAAAATATTTCACAATGGAACATTATTTTGAGCACGAGATATAGTTTCACAGCATTAAGGGACGAAGCAAATTTATACAACAGAAAAATATTATTATATATCAAAGCATAAATAAACAAAAACAATATATTCAGCTAGGCCATTAAACAATTTCGACTTTCTCAAAATTTGAATAAAAATACACCTATTCTTCTTAGAGATTTAATAAGCAAGATTGGTTTTTCATAAATACAGTATGGAGCTGGCAGAATCCATCACATATCAATATGCTAGTAGCTATGGTTTGCAAAGAAAAGATGCAATAACCTAAACTGAAATCCTAGATTGTCGATCAGATGTTAAGTTATCATCAGCAGCATATTGAAAAAGTTGCACTAAATGGATGGTTGCTTGTCAAGATGCTAAAGATCTAGTGAAGACCAGGAAGGTAACAAATAAATAGCAGCTTGTGCCACTTCACACACATGCAAATACATCCACATACATGCATGTGTAACACAAGTGAACCCTTGCAAATGCAGAGTCGTAACTGCATATAATGCATGATCATAGTTGTTTGTAAAATGCTGTAGTTGTCATAACTCATGAATTATTTGGCTAAGGACATAAAAATTGGGGCAATGGCGATAATTTTATAGTTACTGAATAATTCATAACTCATGAGTAATTCATCAACATTTTGGAAAAATTATGAACTGGCACACATTAGCAAAAATTCATATTCCATGACTATTAACTGATCATATATTTGAATAATTACAGGTTTGGCAAAACTTTCAGGATTGTTGTTATGGCACAGCATGGTAAGCTATACATCTGTTTGCTAGGTATCCATGGCCAGGCCAGCCCAAATGGCTCCAAGGCACGACCAAGAAAATTGAGGCCAGGCTTAGGTATTAGGCTCTAAAAACCAACTGCCTTATTTGAGCCTGGTCTAGCCCAATAAAATGCATAGGGGAACGACTTTGTGCACCGCCTCCGGTGCACGAAGGCATGCACCGGGCGCAGCCATTGGCCGTGCGCCCATGCAGGCGCGCGTGCCATGGCCCAATGGGCCGTGGCGCACCCCGCACGCGCGCCTGCACGGGCACACGGCCAATGGGCGCACCCAGTGCGCGCCTTCGTGCACCGGAGGCGATGGACGAAGACTTTTCCAATGCACAGACTGAGCCAGGCTTCAGGTCTGGCCCAGTTTTGAGCCTGGCTGGCTTCAAGGCTGGGGTCTAAACCCACCCCACTATCAGGCCTTGGCTGTTACGAGCTTGTTGATGGTGCTACTCTGCTGCTACTGCTATGCAATCTAAAAAATGGAATAAGGACATATTGAGCACCATAAATACAATTGAACTGCTAGACCATCCATATTAAAACTCGCTGGTGGACTCTAACATAATAAACCTTTCATGTGCTGATCTTCATGATTATGTAAAGATAAAAGAAAAATGGGAAAAGCAGAGCCCAATAAATATAATTCAACTCTTAGGCCATGCATATCAAAATTCCATGGTGGACTCAAACCTCACTAAACTTTTCATGTGCCAGTCTTCATTATGATGTAAAGACAACAGAAAAAAGGGTGAAGCAATTACAATGAAGCAAGGAAACTTGACAACAACCCCTTGAATTTTGCAAAAAAATAACCATATCATATAAAATATTTACATACACAGAATCATATTCGTGCATCAAATTTTCTAAAGTGTGCACACATAGATACATCCACTGCCACGATATGCATTTATTCAGTCAATAGTGTAAAATTAGATGCAGAAAGAAAAAGAAACTATTTAAGCAAGAAAACCTAATATTCCATGCATCAAGTTCAAAACTTCCTTCAAGCTTTATCTACATAGAACAATGCTGTTAACCAAATTTTAAATTATATCAACACTCTAAGCAAAAATTTCTCACCAGAAGGAGCGAACCGCAAAACATTTATAGCAGAACTATGATAAGAAAGGCTGTTTTGATAGGAAGCTGTTGGAAGTTTCTTTTGCAATTCAGTGGAGGCTATATTCCAAAGCTGCATATAAAATATGATCAAATCCACTACATGATAAAAAAAAATGACAAATAGCAATATGTGGATCAAAGGTTTCTAAAAATGATGGCAGCATTTTAGCCAGATTAAGCAGTTTTTCTTTTATTAATGTAAGTATGAATATAATAGAAAAAACAAACCAAGTAGCATAAAAGGAACTGTAAAAGGGTCAATGCAAGTCCTAAGCTATATCTTTATTTTTTGGAGTAATCAACTTAAAAACAGGGTTTTCTCTCATAATAGACGATCCTCTTTTTCTTGGCTGACTCATATTTGTTTTAGAATGGACTTATTTAAAGATAAATATGATTACTATAACCGTAACCATCTAGCCTTTTCTCTTCTACTTAAGGTCAACTCTATACATCATCATTCGCCAAATATTCCTACCTAGAGCAATCTTTTATATCATTCTATGTTTCTCAACATCCTTCCCTACAATCTCCATCCATATTACCTTAGATTTTCCCCTCCTTTTCTTACCACTTTCAATACAAAGTGCCTCTTATTATTAGTGACTCTCCGAATCTTCATTATGCATGTCCTTAGCATCTCAATCAATTGTCCATCACTTCTTACAGATAAATATAATTAGAAAGATATTATGAATGGAATAGTTCTCCACAAGTACATAAATCTACAGAGGCCTATATAAAGTAGGGAAAACAAAAAACTTGAGCCACCAGAACTCTCTCTCTCTCTCTCTCTCTCTCTCTCTCTCTCTCTCTCTCTCTCTCTCTCTCTCTCTGTGTGTGCGCGTGTGTGCTTGCCTATGTCCTTCGCATGATAACTGAGGAGAGATTGGCATGAACATGTTTCAAGACCATAACCTGACCAAATAGCCCTTTTTTCTAATTCAGTATTAAATCTGGGAGCTTTTAGCCTTCACAAGAGAAGAAATTGAAAATAACCGTCGATTTCAGCCATTTCAGTGTAACTCATGGATCAATTCCAACACTTCAAACAGCCCTCCTGTATCAAATCACTCGTTGAGCTTTTGATCATCAAACTTTTTGCTATCATTTTCTATTAGCTGTTCGCATTGAGATATTTACCACAAAAGTTATCACCATTTTAAACATAACGAGATTACAAAGTAAATGGATTGCTCCAGGAGACACGCATAAGAAAAACAGCGGCAACTTGAACCCTATGAATTTTTTAAGAAATTAACGAAATCTCTGCAGGTTTTCATCATTCCACGAGAAACCCAAATCAATTTGGGGTAAAACCAAACATGCCTTCGGCGGTAAATGAAGCCATAGAGCCTATATGATCATCTGATTACCTCTATTATTGCATGAAGGCACATTTGTGAGAATCGATCAAAATCCCATCTTTTTCGGACGGGGGTGAAGAAAAGGCAAAAGAGATCTGATTACCTCTATTATTACATGAAGACACATTTGTGGGAATCGAATCCCATCTTTTTCAAACGGGGTGAAGAAAAGGCAAAAGAGTGTAGAGGTTTGCACCTTGATGTCATGATCAGCACCTCCAGTGGCGAGAAACCGAGTCGTAGGGTGGAAATCTAGGGTTAGGACTGGTTGAGTGTCATGCCAGTTGATTTGAACCGTCCCTCCCCTCATCTTCCACTAATTTCCTAGGGTTTCTCTATTTCTTCCCCCAGTCTTTCTATCCCTCGAATATCCCAAAACAAATTAGGGTCGGCAATCGGGGAGAAAGATTTGGCGCGCTGTTGGTAATTTGAAGGCGGGAAGCCGAGGCGTGAGAGATCCGAGTCTGGTGGAAAGGACTACTGTCGGCACGTGTGATCCGCATGACTCACATAGAATGGCTTAAAAAAAAATAAAATAAAAATAAGTTGGAGTGGTATTGAAACCAAAGAATGTGTTTCTTTTTTTGAGAGAGAGAGAGGGGGAAAAAAAAATCAAAGAATGTGTTTCGTTACAAGAAAAGTTCTTAATCCAAGAGATACTATAATTCCAAGCAAAATTCATTTTTTTATTTATAATAAAATAAAAGGTTATAAATTGCATAAAATTATGCCAGCATCGTTTTGAAAATCTTAATCTATATTTCAATGGATTTTCTAAAAGTAAGATTATAAAAAATTGTGCTGGTCCCATTTCTTCGCTAGTCTTTTACTTTTTAAAACTAATTCTTAATTGCTAGACACTCAAATTATCATCTTAAGTCATAATTAATTTTGGATTTAATATATTTGCTAAGATTTTTCCCCCTCATATTTTTTTTTAAAAAAAATTCTGATGTCGCCAAACAATTGCTTGGAGTCTCTTGATGGTAGGACACTTGAAAAATTCTCTGAAGCCTCGTTCTGGATTGGAAACCAAATAGTCAACCAACTAATCCCACATTTAATAATTCATGCAAGTCAAGTCAATGATCAACAAAGCTAGCCAGCATCACTCTATGATGACGCCCAATCATCGATCTTGAGCACAGGAAAGATGAGTCTGCTTGTTGGCAGATCTTGTTGGTGGGATCCTCGTCAAGCAGGATGACCTGCAAGAAGTCCCAAGACCGGAGGGAACTCCGGTAGGGACCCTTCGATGCCTAAGTTAGAACTGAGGTCACAACCGAAGGGGAGCTCGAGAGAGCTCTTAGAAACAGGAAGAACTCTGGGAACTGGAGTTTTTCTGAGGTAATAGTGTAGGTGAGCACTTGTGTTCACATACCTGGGCCTCGAGTTAACTTACCTCTTTTATAGGCGTTTGACACTCGTATAGGGATTAGCCACATGAAGTTTTGTGAGGGAGAGATGTCCGTAGAACACGTGGAAGTTACGTGAATTTGGACTGGTCGTAGGTTCTATCCCATCGAAGAGAGGGAGCCGGCGGTTGGTGGGCCAGTCCCATCGGTCGGTGAGGCCAGTCATAGGTGGGCCTGGTCCATCGATGGTGGGGCAGGCGGGGTGGGCCTAGCTGTGTCAGTCTGTGTGAGTCAGAAAGTTGATTATCTTGGCGACCGGGGTCGACTTGGAGAAGTCGGGGCCACCTCGGTTTATTTGGAGAGGCTGGGGCCGACGAGGGCCGCCAGGGTTGACACAGAGGAGCCAGGAAAACGCGGGCCGACTTGGAGAAGTCGGGCCACCTCGGCTTATTTGGAGAGGCCGGGGCGACGAGGGCTGCTGGGGCCGACATGGAGAAGCCGGGGCAGACGCGAGGCTGACTTGGAGAAGCCGGGCCGCCTCGCTTATTTGGAGAGGCCGGGGCCGACGAGGGCCGCTGGGGCCGACACGGAGGAGCCGAGACAGACGCGAGGCCGACTTGGAGAAGTTGGGGCCGCCTCGGCTTATTTGGAGAGGCCGGAGCCAACGAGGGCCGCCGGGGCCGATGTGTCTATGCCACTTAGTTAATTTTGCAGTAATTATCGCGTGGCTTCATCAGCCACATCAGATGCCCCCCGCTCCTGAGCGCAAAGGCCACGTGCATACTGTCCTTTGAGCGAAAGGGGCGCGACAATTCAAAAAATGATTGCCAGTTATGGGTACCTTTAATGGAAGGTGAGCTGGCGCGCTCTCCTGAGGTAGTGTCGCTTCGAAAATCTTCCGCAATCAAGTGGAGAGTGGGAGTTCACATCGGCATCGGGCGTCCCGAGGGGGCGTCTCTCAAAGGATGGGAAAAGGCGAGCGCCATCATTGGCTCTCCGTTCTTCATGCACCATCATTGGCCGGGGATCCCGCTCGTCGGGCCGCACCGAGGTGATACGCCTCGGGCACGAGCGAAATCGCTGGCGGCTGGGTACCTGGCACAATGGTTGCAGGCCACATGGCGAGATCTTGGGCGGCACGATCCAAAGCCGGGGTATAAAGCTGCTCCGAGTGCTCGAGGAGAACCTTTACACTGCTACTGCTTCCTCTGCATCTTCTTCCCCTGAGCCCTGAGTTCCCTTGCGACTCGAGACCCTCAAACTTCATCTTCTTCTTAAGCTTCAGGTCAGTTTCCCCTTTTCGTCCTTCTTTCTTTAACTCATGGATCGCCGGATTATTAGGGAGGGTAAGAGGCCAGTTGTAGAGTCTCCCCTTCTTCCAATGAGGACCATACTTCTTTAGCTAGTCGAGTGCCCCGGCCGGTGGACGGAATCACCATTCGCGACCGGCCGTCAGGAGATGACCAACCATCTGCTCGAACCTCCCCGGTGAGAGCTATCCCCACCTCCTCCAACCGTCCGATGCCTACTCCGGCAGCCGGTCTTGACCCGATAGGGCCGGGGGGTGGCTTCCACCATGACCCCCAAGAAATAGAGGTCCTTAGGACCAGGTATGGGGTTACGAGCTTCATCCACCTGTCCGCCAGGGCCCGAGGACAGAGTGAACTCCAACCTCTCGGTCGGGTTGCTCTGTACAAGGAGTTCTTGTGCGGACTGCGCCTCCCATTTCATCCCTTTGTCCTAAACTTGTTGAATAGGTATAGGTTGGTGCCGACGCAGATGACTCCGAACTCAATTCGGATCATCTGCGCATTCGTCGTCCTTTGTTTCTTCCAGGGCTCCGAGGCCAGGCTGTCCCTGTTCTGAGCCTTTATAAGCTCTGCCGCCAAGGTTAGGGGGCCTGGTGGGTATTCACCACCAGGCCGGGTAAGGCCCTTCCCCTAGGTCTCCCGTCCAAAGTTAGGGGATGGAAATCCCGATTTTTATATGCCCATGCGGAGGGGGTGAGGGCCGACTGGTGAGAGCCTGATGTCAGCCCCAACAAGAACTCAACTGTGGGTGAGAGGGACAGGGAGCTCTTTCGTTGCCTATCCTCCTACAAGATCCCCTCCTACAAGGAACTCCTGTCCGAGAAGAACTTGTACGAGGCCGAATTGGCCCCGATAGTTGATGAGCACAAAAACCTGTCCTTCTCGTCCCCAGTTCGCATACATTCATTCATTTTTACTAACACCTGTCTTTGTACATCGATGAAAATTCCCACCGAAAAGTTGGAAGCCGCCATATGCCAGAAGAGGCAGGCGCTGGCAAGGATGTGAGGCCAGCAAAAAAGGTGCGGAAGAAGGCCTAGGCCGAGCCGGCCCAAGCCCCAGAAGTCCCATAGCTTAGGCGCCTAGAGGAGTCGGCCAGGGAGGCGCCGCTGAAGAAGTGGTCCGGCTCGGCCGGGGCCGAGGTAGAAGAGGGGGAAATTCCAGTCACCACCGAGCTGGTCGTGGTGGATCTGGACCCCGAAAGGAAGGTCCCTGCCACCGCAGACCCAACTGAAATGGGGCAGGTCCAAACTGCAGGTCACCCTCGGCTCCCATCGAGCCGGAGACAGAAAGGGCTCCTCTACCTGCCAAGAGGCAGAGGCAGCGACCGAGGGAGCCGGCGCCAGGGCAAGGCAACCAGCAAGCACAGGGCCGAGCCAGGAGCTCATCCCGGCGATCAATACGCCACTCGGCTTGCAGGCGATCGATGATACTCCGAGGCGGTAGCAGCGGCCGATGCCCAGACTCCCCTCCATGGAAGATGCCGGGGAGGCCTTCTATCTTCTGTCGAGGACGGTCCTCACGAATTAATGAGGAGATGGAACAACAGTCGTTGCCGGGATCCTCGACATGGTGTTCGTGTCGGCTCTAGGTAACCCTTCATCCTTGGTTCTTCTTTGATGCATCTTAGCTAACCTGTAGCTAACAAGCTTGTTCGGTGCAGATGGCCAACGGGGCCCTCGCCCTCCGTGAAGCAGTGTCCCAATCGGGACCTGCTCGGCTGCTCCCAGGAAAGAGTTTAAAGATACAAAGGGCAGTGCAGGGGTTGGCCGAGAAGCTCGCTCGGCAACAGGAGGAGGCCAAGGCCCAAGAGGAGGACCTGGGCAGCAGGCTTAAGGAAGCGGAGAGCCGGGTCAAGATTGAAGACGGCGAGCCTCCGCGGCGAAACCAAGCTGGCCCTAGTCTCGGCCAGGCTAGAAGCAGCCGGGACAAGGACAGAGGAGTTGGTCCGCTAGTTTCAGCATGCAGAGGGCCGGGCCGACACGGCAGTGGACGAGACCCATGCCGCAATGGAGAGAGCGCCATCGGAAATGGCGGCAGTCGAGGCAGATACGGGTGGGCCGAGGCATTGGCCCACACCAGAAGCTAGAACCCGCACCGAGGAGGCCGAAAGCCGAGGCACAGGCGGAGGCCGAGGCCAAGCTGATACTATCGTTGCCAATTTTAAAGCTTCATCGGAGTTCGAGCAAGAAGTGATCGAGGCCAGTATCGACGCTTATGCGAAAGGCTTCGACTTGTGTAAAGCAAAGATGTCTGGGCCTTTAACATCAACAGCTCTGATCTTGAGAAGATCCAGCCTGGGGATCTCACGGCGAAGAATCAGAGGAGGAGGGGCTAGGAAGAGACAGGGCCGAGCGGGCCTTGAGATACTTGTATTTTTTTCTTTTTTCTATATTTTCCCTTTCATCTTTATTTTCTTTTGCAACTGACTTTGGGTCAGGTTTTGTAATTGTCACAAGATGTAAATGAAAAGGGGTTTTTCTTCCAAGATGTTCTTTTCTGTCTTTCTGTTTATAAGCATTTACATGTTTGTGACGCCGCGTGATCCCATGGACTTAGGCTTGATAATGATCAAAAAATCCGCAAAAGCTCGTGCATCAGTCAAATTGTGGTCCATCAGGTTTTCGGCCGGGTAAGCAAGGTAGTCTAGCGCCGACCATGGGGGAAATCTGGATATACCTAGACGGCCTTTAGAACTATCTTTGGCATTCACCTGCGAACTTAGGGGATAGCCTGAATGAGTACAAGGCTACGGACCCATGAAACACCCAGGGGCTGATTCCGAAGGCAACTCGAGCGGGTACGGGCTGTTAGGGACAACGTAGAACTGAGCGGTGTCCTGTTAGCCATGATGTCGCCGAGCTCTTTTTGAACCGCCTCGGGGGTTTGTGTGGCGACCCGAGGGATGACTCGACTGGGTACAGAGCTGTTAGGGACTTGAACCAACTCAGGGCACCTCCGTGCTGGGGCCGAGTGGTGTCCCGTTAGCCGCAATGTCGGCGAGTTCCTTTTAACCGCCTCGAGGTTTGTGTGCTGGCCCGAGGGACAACTCGACAGGGCACAAAGCTGTTAGGAACTTGAACCAACTCGGGGGCACCTCTGTACCGGGGCTGAGTGGTGTTCCGTTAGCTGCGATGCCGACGAGCTCCTTTTGAACTACCTCAGGGGTTTGTGTGCTGGCTCAGGGGCGACTCGACTGGTACGGAGCTGTTAGGACTTGAACCGACTCGGGGGCACCTCCGTGCCAGGGAGTGTATCCCGTTAGCCGCGATGTCGGCGAGCTCCTTTTGAACCGCCTCGAGGGTTTGTGTGCCAGTCCAAGGGGCGACTCGCCTGGGTATGGAGCTGTTAGGGACTTAAATCGACTCGGGGGTACCTCCGTGCTGGGGTCGAGTGGTGTCCCATTAGCCGCGATGGTGGCAAGCTCCTTTTGAACCACCTCGGGAGTTTGTGTGCCGGCCCGAGGGGCGACTCAACGGGTATGGAGCTGTTAGGGACTTGAACCGACTCGGGGGTACTCCGTGCCGGGGCCAAGTGGTGTCCCATTAGCCGTGATGCCGGGAGCTCCTTTTGAACCACTTCGGGGGTTTGTGTGCTGGCCCGAGGAGCGACTTGACCTGATACAGAGCTGTTAGGGACTTGAACCGACTCGGGGGCACCTCCATGCCGAGGCCGAGTGGTGTCCCATTAGCCACGATGCCGGCGAGCTTCTTTTAATTGCCTCGGAGGTTTGTGTGCCCGAGAGGCGACTTCGACCAGGTACAAGATGTTGGGGACTTGAACCGACTCGGGAGCACCTCGTGCCGGGGCCGAGTGGTGTCCCGTTAGCCGCAATGCCGGCGAGCTCCTTTTGAACCACCTCGGGGTTTGTGTGCCGGCCCGAGGGGTGACTCAACTGGGTACAGAGCTATTAGGGACTTGAACCGACTCAGGGGCACCTCCGTGCCGGGGCCGAGTGGTATCCCGTTAGCCGCGATGTCGGCGAGCTCCTTTTTGAGATCTGGTCCTCGAACGCAAGGAAGAATCGGGTATGGTGTTGAAGGAGATCCTTTATTGCTCATCATATGGGGAGATACACTATCGATAGTATCGGTGAAGGTTGTCCGCATTCCAAGTACGCAGGATGGGTCGGCCATTAAGCTCTTCAATTCGGTACACCCCTTGGTGAAGCGTCGGCAACACGGTAAGGACCTTCCCAATTGGGGGACAGTTTGTCTCCCTCCGTAGGTTTGGACACCTCGGCCTTCCTGAGAACCAGATCTCTGGGGCGGAACGCTTTGAGATGCACCCGGGCGTTATAATACTTGGCCGCCCACTGGTGGAAAGTCGCCATTGTAGCCATGCTCGGTCGTGCGCCTCATCAATGAAGTCAAGGTTGGCCCTTATCAAGGCTGGGTTGTCTTCTTTGTTGTAGGACTCCACGCGGGCTTGGTAGGCAGATCTCGATGGGGATGATGTCTCGACCCAAAGACAAGACTAAAAGGGGTCTCGCCCGTCGGGCCCTTAGTCGTGTGGTAGGCCCATAACACGCTAGGAAGCTTCTCCACCTACCATCCCTTGGATCCGTCCGCCAAGTTTTGAGTCCTCTGAGAATGGTGCGATTCATGACCTCGGCCTCCCCGTTAGTCTGTGGGTGGCTGACGAAGGTGAATCAGTGGCGGATGCCTAGCTCAGTGCAGAAAGTCTTGAATGTGGGATTGTCAAACTGTCGGTCGTTGTCAGTGACGAGAGTATGAGGCAGGCCGAAGCTTCCAGAAGAAGGCTTTGACCTTACTCTCGGTGAATTTGGCTAACGCTTCGACTTTGACCCATTTGGTAAAATAGTTGATGGCAACAAGCAGAAACCTTCGCTGGCTGAGGCCGGGGGGAATGGTCCAAGGATGTCCATCTCCCATTGGGTAAAGGGCCATGGGGCCGAGAGCTGGCTCAAAGGGGCGGATGGCTGACACTAGATATACACATGGCGCTGGCAGCCGTCGCACTTCTAGACTAGCTTGGCAGCGTCCTCCCTCATAGTGAGCCAAAAGTACCCTTGATGAAGGGCCTTTTGAGCTAGAGATCTACCCCCCAAGTGGTTTTTCAGATGCCTTCATGGATTTATCTGAGGATGTAGTCGACGTTGGTAGGTCCTACACATTTGAGCAGGGGTAGGAGAACGACCTTCTGTATAGACACCCGTCTAGAGGGTGAACTTGGAGGCTCTCCATTTGAGCAACCTAGCTTCGTCGCGGTCAACGGGGAGAGTGTCGTCCATGAGGTAGCGGATGTAGGCATCAATCCAAGTCGACTCTTGGATAAGCGGGAGAACTTCTTCTTGTCTTCAATGCTGGGCCTTTCTAGATGCTCAATGTAAGCGTCCCTCGTGATGCCGTCAGTGGAGGTGGCCAAGCGGGAAAGGGTGTCAGCTTTGGCGTTCTCGCTCAGGGAAATATAGTTGATGCTGAAATAAGTTAGTGGGAGACTAAGAGCCGAACCTTGCCCAGGTATTGGGCTATGGTGGGGTCCCGTGCCTCGTACTTCCATTGATTTGCTTGGAGATGAGTTGCGAATCAGTGAAGGCTCTGAGCCGCTTTACTCCAAACTCCTAGGCCAGCCTCAGCCCTGCCAAAGGGCCTCATACTCGGCCTGATTGTTCATGGCTTCGAACAAAAACCGGAGGGCACACTCCACATTTTCACCGTCGGGCCTGAGAATGAGACCGGCACCGCTTCCTTGGGAGTTAGAGGCGTCGTCCACGTGGAGGATCTAAGACTCCCCCACCGTCGCCCGGCTCGGCATTAGATTGCCCCACGGAAACCTCCTCGGCTGACTCCTCCACCCAAGTATACTCGACCAGGAAGTCGGCTAGAACTTGGACTTCAGAGCCGGTCTTGCCTGGAAAGAAAGGTCGAATTCTTCTAGCTTGATGGCCCATTTGGCGAGTCGGCCTGAGGTGTCCGAACGAGCCAGAATGGCTCAAAGGGGCTAGTCCATGAGCACCACAATGGAGTGAGTCTGAAAATATGGGCGGAGACGCCGGCGAAGATGATCAGAGCGAAGATGATCTTTTCTGTCTTGGAGTGCCTGACTTTCACGTCGTGGAGCACTTTGCTTACATAGTAGACAGGCTTCTAGGTCCCATCGGTATCGAGGCGCACTAAAAGGAACTGATAAATTCTGAAGAGGCGGCGAGATAAAGGAAAAGACTCTCCCCGTCCCTCGGCTTCAATAGGAGCGACGGGGAGGACATGAATGCCTTTGCACTTGAAATTGTTGTCTTTCCGTAGGTTTGAAGAAGGGTAGGCACATCTTGGCTGACTTGGAAAGGAAACGACTTAGGGCCGCCACCCTCCCTGTGAGCCGCTGCACTTCCTTCTTGCTAGACGGCGACCTCATGTTGAGATGGCGCTGATCTTCTCTGGGTTCACCTCGATCCCTCAATGGGTCACCATGAAGCCTAAGAACTTGCCCGCCGTGATACTGAAGGCACACTTCTTCGGGTTTAACTTGACTTGAAAATGGTGGAGGTTATTGAAAGTCTCCTCCAGGTCGGAAATGTAGTCGAAGGCACGGGCACTCTTTGTCAGCATGTCGTCCACATAGACTTCCATATTCGGCCCAGTTGATCTCAGAAAACTTTGTTCATCAACCTCTGATAGGTCGCCCCCGCGTTTTTTAGGCCAAAATACATTACCTTGTAGCAATAAATGTCCTTCTCTGTTACGAAGGAGGTGTGCTCCTCATCATCTGGGTCCATCTTTATTTGGTTGTACCCAGAGAAAGCATCCATGAAGCTGAGGAGCTCATGGCCGGAGGTAGAGTCCACCAACTGGTCGATCTAGGTAGAGGGAAATTATCTTTTGGGCATGCCTTGTTGAGGTCGGTGAAGTTGATGCAAATCCTCCAGCTCCCACTTGCTTTCCGGACCATGACCACGTTGACTAGCCAGCTGAGGTAATGTGCTTCTCGGATGTGACCGGCACCAAGTAGCTTGTTGACCTCCTTGTCGATGGCTTTTTGCCACTCGGGAGCAAAGCTTCTCTTACTTTCGCGAATCAGTCGATGCTTTGGATCGATGTTGAGCTTATGGGTGATTACCTCCAGAGAGATGCTGGGCATGTCAGATGCTGACCAGGCAAATATGTCCGAGTTGGCCCGCAAAAAAGTCAGAAGATGGTCGTGGTCCTCTGGAGGAGGAGTCCGCCGATGCGCACAGTCTTCGAAGGGTCATCGCCTAGTGGAAAAGTCAAGAGCCGTTCGACCAGCTCTCCTCCTTTGCTGGACTCCCTGGGGTCAGGAACTTCTGAAGCCAACTCAGCCTCCTGAGGACTCGAAGCCGCATGGTAGCAAGGCAGGACCGGGCTGACTTCATCCCACATCTCACTGACCCTGCTACTGGTGGGAAACTGCACAATTAGTCGCCTGATGGAGATGACTGCATCTAGGAGGTTGAGGCCAGTCGCCCGAGGATGGCATTATACGCCAAGGGGACTCGCTTGACTAGGAATTTTATGATAACCGTGCTTTGGCATGGCAGCGTTCCGACTGTCATGGGCAAGGGGATTTCACCTTCGACCCTCATCGAATCTCCTATGAATCCGACTAGAGGAGCCACCACAGGCTGGAGAGAATCAATAGACAAGCCCATCCTAACAAATGCATCGTAAGTAAGGTTATCAGCTGAGCTGCCACTATCAACTAAGATCCTCTTTATAGGGTGCTTGGCAATCGTCATCGAGACGATGATGCCTTCATTGTTTACATTTTCTACAACTGCTGACCCTCACTTGGGAATTACATTATCTGGCGCTTCTTCCTCCCTCGGCCACTTAGATGAAGAAGCTGCCCCCCAGGACACCATTCCAACCGTCCACTCCGTCGGGCATTGTCAATAGCAGCTTGTTGACCCAATTATTGATTTTGATGATTAATAAAAGACATGAGTATATTCATTTTGTTTCTAATAGATTTACCAAGTGTTTTAGGGATTAAAAATGTTTGATCAATCAAAATGGATAAAGAAACATGTTTTGAATCAATATTTTAAAAGAAACTTTCAAAGTTTAGAGCCTGGAGTCGACACCCAAATAGTTAGGAGCCGACCCCAAGGCGTATCAGAAGGTTTCTGAGATTTTGGCATGGCCTGGAGTTGACACCCAAGGTTTCGGAGCCGAATCCAACCTGAGATACAGAGAAGTGCATTCTGTTTCAGTTTTTGGAGCCGACACCTAAGATTCGGGAGCAAACACTGAGTTTCTGGAGCCGACTCTAACATGAGAATAGAGAGCGTGTTTTATGGACTTTTCTGGAGCCGACACTTACAGTTTTCGGAGCCGACTCCCGAAAGCTACGAGCCGACACTTACCTTTCTTGGATCCGACTCCCCAACAACTTTTTCTTTACTATTTTGAACACTCGACTTGGAGCCGACACCTGAAAAGTTGGAAGCCAACTTCAACCTATGAGGAACGGATTTTTCATCTATCAGAACGTACTTCAACGGTAAGATTTTTTCATTTAACCTCTAACGGCTATTTTCTTTGTGTGTAGAAGAATCCAAACATCTCCAACGGCTATTTTTCCCACCTAAAACTTGGATTAAGGAGATCTATAAAAAGGGAAAAACCGCCCGTTTAAAAGTGTGGAATAAAGAGAAAAAATAGAAAAAGGAAAAGGAAATATTTTGTGAAAAATCCAAAAATCTTGAGAGAGAAATCAAAAGGAAAGACTCAGAGCTTACATCAACCAATCCAAGAGAGTCCAAAGAGAAATCCAAGGCATTCAAGTTCAAAATCGGAGGATTTTTCAAGTGAAGAAAAAGAAAGCAAAAGCCCTGATTTTCCCAACTTCTCAACTGCAATCTTTGTGAAGAATCTGAGCTAAGGCCTGATTCAACATTTCAAAGGAGAAAGGAAAAGAAAAAAGAAGAAAAGCTCAAATCAAATTCGCTTCAAATAGGCTTTTCTTACCCTTGTTTATTTAATTGAATATTTGCTCACTTAAGGAGCTGTCTTATATTGTAAACTCTATTTTTCATAGTTGTTGGCTAGTTCAATCAAGGGATTGAATTAGTGGAGGTGGTATACCTCGGTACAAGCTAAGGATAGCTTGTGGTTGGGTTTTGTGCTGGTGAGCCCGAAAAACTAGCTGGATTCATTTAATCCCGAGGAAAACAACAAGTTTTGAGTTGTGAGCTTGTAAAATAACTCGGCTGTAATCAAGTAGATTATAGTGTGGACCCAAGTGATACTTGGGAGTGGACGTAGGGTTGGATACACCGAACCACTATAAAATCCTTGTGTTTGCCGTGTTTTGACTCTCTCTCTCTATCTCTCTATTTGTGCTTAATACTTATCCTGGATTTAATCTCATTTATTCCAAAGTACATAGTTTTTTTAAAAAGATTAAATTTTTTTAAGAACCCAATTTACCCCTCCTCTTGGGTTGCCATCTGAGCCAACAATTGGTATCAGAGCAAGTGCTCATTGTTTATTTGATCACACGATCAAGAGCTAAAGATCCAAATGGCAGCTCAAGCTGGATCTTCATTTGCTGAAGGTCATTCTACTAATAGACCTTCTTTGTTTAATGGTTAAATTATTCTTATTGGAAAGCTAGAATGAAAATTTTTATTCAAGCTTTAGATTATGAACTTTGGAGTGTAATCACTAATGGACCAAGCACACGCATACACTTGGTAGATGGTTCAATAGTTCCTAAACCCGAAAGGAATTGGAATGAGAACGATAGGAAAATGGCTCAGCTTAATGCAAAAGCCATGAATGTCTTATATTGTGCTTTAGATGCTAATGAGTTCAATAGAATTTCTACATGTATTTCGCAAAAGAAATTTAGATAGATTAGAAGTTACGCATGAGGGTACTAATCAAGTTAAAGAATCAAAAATCAATATTCTAGTGCACAAGTATGAATTATTTAGCATGGAACAAAATGAAACCATCATATGCATGTACACTAGATTTACTGATATTGTAATGGTCTAAAAAGTCTTGGCAAGACCTATACTAACTCTGAATTGGTTCGTAAAATTCTTAGGTCTCTTCCAAGACATGGGAAGCAAAGGTAACTGCTATCCAAGAAGCCAAGGATCTCAACACCTTACCTTTGGAGGAGCTACTTGGATCATTGATAACCCATGAACTGATCATGAAGCAACATCAAGAGGAGGAAGTCAAAAAGAAGAAAATAATTGCCCTTAAAGCTGTAGAAAAGGAGATAAGCAGTAGTGAGGAAGAAGAGGAAGATGATGAGACAGCTTTCCTTACTAGGAAATTTAAGAAATTTATGCAAAAAAGGAGACCCTTCCATAAGAAAAGATATGGAACAAAAATGGAAGGAGAAAGAGAAAAAGAGAAGGACAAGGACAAAGAAAAAGAGAAAGACCCCCTCATATGTTATGAATGTAAGAAACTGGGGCACTTTAGATATGATTGTCCTCAACTGAAAAAGGGGTACAAAAAGAAGAAAAAGGCATATGTTGCAACATGGAGTGAAAGTGATGAATCCTCATCCGAGAAGGACAAAAAGAAGTTGCAAACATTTACTTTATGGCAAACGATAACAATGAGGTAAGTTCTGAAACACCTTGTGATGATTTTACTTTTGAAGAATTATATGATGCATTTAATGAATTAGTTAGTAATTTTAAAGCTTTGAAAAAGAAGAACAAATCTTTAAAAATGATAATTTAAATCTTATCAAAGAGAATGATAAACTAACTCAGGAAGTTGAAAAACTAAAATCTGAAATAAAAATTTGCTAAAAGATAAAGAATTAATTTCTAATGAAATGTTAATTTAAAAGAGAAGTTGATAAATATAGAAATATAGTTGATAAATTTACATATAACTCTGAAAAACTTAATTTGCTATTAAGTAATCAAAGAGCTGTATTTGATAAGACTGGATTAGGGTATAGACCTAATAAGAAACAAAATATGTTAAAAACTTCTTTAGAAAAGAACAGGATAAGAATGATTTGTTATGTTATTGTTGTAACAAAAAAGGACATAAAGCCTATGAATGCAATCTTAGAAAATTAATAAGAATTTAAGTATTAAGGAAAGAAAATATGGGTTCCGAAAGGAACAATTTTTGTTGCTACTAACCATGAAGGACCCAAAAAGCTTGGGTATCTAAACAGAAAGTTTGATTACCTTGCAGGAGTATCTTGCGGCCAAAAGATCAAAACGAAAGTGGTATCTTGATAGCGGCTGCTCAAGGTACATGACGGGTGACAAGGAGCAATTCATCACCCTTGAAGATAAAAGAGGAGGAGTTGTCACATTTGGAGACAATGGTAAAAGCCAAATTATGGGATTTGGTAAAATTCAGATAACTCCCTTTACTTTTATAGAAAATGTCTTATATGTAGATGGCTTAAAGCATAATTTAATTAGTATTAGCCAATTGTGTGATAAAGGTTTCAAAGTTTCATTTGAAGCTTCTATTTGCACTGTTTCTAATCCCATTGACAATAGCATTGTATTTATTGGTAATAGAAATGGCAATGTATACTTAATTGATTTAGACAATTTGTCTACTAATAATCATTGCTTAGTAGCTAACAATGCTAATGCTAATGAGATTGGATGGTTATGGCACCATAGATTAGGTCATGCAAGCACACACCTAATTTCAAAATTAATTAAAATGGATTTAGTTAAAGATCTTTCAAAGATAGATTTTGAAAATAACAGAATTTGTGATGCATGTCAATTAGGGAAGCAAACTAGAAACTCTTTCAAATCAAAAAATGTAGTTTCCACTTCTAAGCCATTAGAGCTACTTCATATGGACCTTTTTGGACCTACTAGAACCACTAGTCTAGGAGGAAAGAAATATGGTCTTGTGATAGTAGATGATTTTAGATACACTTGGGTATTGTTTCTGGCTCATAAGGATAAGACTTTCTCAATATTTCTGAAATTTTTCAAGAAAGTCACTAATGAGAAAAACAACACCATGTGTCTCTTAGAAGTGATCATGGCACAGAATTTAAAAATCACTTATTTGAAAATTTATGCACAGAAATGATATTTATCATAATTTTTCTGCACCTAGGACACCACACAAAATGGAGTTGTTGAAAGAAAAAATAGGACTTTAGAAGACATGGCCCGTACCATGCAATGTGAAAGCCAACTCCCAAAGTATTTCTGGGCGGAAGCTATAAACACGGCATGTTACATTCTTAATAGAGCCCTAACTAGGCCAATCCTTAAGAAAACACCTTATGAATTATGGAATAATAGAAAACCAAAGATAGGTTATTTTCATGTATTTGACTGTAAATGTTTTATTCATAATAATGAAAAAAATAATCTTAAAAAATTTGATGCAAAATCTGATGAAGGCATATTCTTAGGATATTCAACAACTAGTAAAGCCTATAGAATATTTAACAAGAAATCCTTAATTGTAGAAGAATCCATTCATGTAGTTTTTGATGAGTCTTTAGCATCAAGTTCAGAAAAATTTGATGATGAGGAAGATACAAATATACTAAAAAGAGATATTGAAAAATTAAATATAGATGTATCTTCGGATCATGAACAAGAAGCTAAAGATGATAATTCACCTAGGATTGATGATATTGATACTAATCATAATGAAGTAGATCTTCCTAGAGATTGGAGATATGCCTATGGTCATCCAAAGGAATTGATTATTGATGATCCATCTCAAGGAGTAAGAACTAGGTCATCTATGAGGAATATCAATAATCATCTTGCATTTGTATCTCAAATTGAACCTAAAACTATTGAAGAAGCTGAAAAAGATAGTAATTGGATGCTAGCTATGCAAGAAGAATTAAATCAATTCACTAGGAATAATGTATGGTCCTTAGTTGATAGACCTAAAGGTCATTCAGTTATAGGATCTAAATGGGTATTTAGAAATAAATTGGATGAAAATGGCATAGTAATTAGAAATAAAGCTAGATTAGTTGCAAAAGGATATAATCAAGAAGAAGGTATTGATTTTGATGAAACTTTTGCACCTATAGCTAGATTAGAAGCAATTAGATTACTACTTGCATTTGCATGTCATATGAACATAAACTTATTTCAAATGGATGTTAAAAGTGCATTTTTAAATGGTTTTATAAATGAGAAGTATTTGTGGAACAACCACCTGGTTTTGAAGATCATGAATTTCCAAATCATGTTTTTAAATTGCACAAAGCACTATATGGTTTAAAACAAGCACCTAGAGCTTGGTATGATAGGTTAAGCAAATTTCTGATTGAAAATGATTTTACTAAAAGAAATGTAGACAAAACCTTATTTTTGAAAAGGAAAGACAAAGGCTTATTAGTAGTACAAATATATGTAGATGATATTGTATTCGGTGCTACTAACAATCTCTTGTGTCAAGAATTTGCTAAGTTAATGCAGGGTGAATTCGAAATGAGCATGATGGAAGAACTCGACTTCTTCTAGGACTTCAAATCAAGCAAAGTAAAGAGGGGATTTTCATCAACCAAACAAAGTACACAAAGGAACTTCTCAAGAAGTTTGGAATGGAATCAGTCAAACCCCTTGGAACACCTATGAGTCCTTCATGCAAATTAGACAAAGATGAAGATGGTAAGAAAGTAGATCAAAATACTATAGAGGTATGATCGGATCTCTACTTTACTTAACAGTAAGTAGACCAGATATCATGTTTGTTATTTGTTTATGTGCTAGATTTCAATCAGAACCTAAAGAATCTCACTTAATTGCTGTGAAAAGAATATTAAGATATCTAAGTAGAACTAAAAATGTATGATTATGGTATTCTAGAGACTCAACTCTAAACTTAATTGCATATTCTGACTCTGACTATGCTGGATGTAAACTAGATAGAAAAAGTACAAGTGGTACATGTCAATTCTTAGGAAGTAACTTAATCTCTTGGTTTAGTAAAAAGCAAAATTTGGTTGCATTATCTAATGCTGAAGCAGAATATGTTGCACCTGGAAGCTGTTGTGCTCAAATCCTTTGGATTAAGCGACAACTTGAAGATTATGGCATAACACTTGATAAAACTCCTATTAGATGTGATAATACAAGTGCAATCAATTTAACTAAGAATCCAATCCAACATTCAAGAACTAAACACATTGAAATTATATATCGTTTTATAAGAGAATATGTAGCTAACAATGAAATTTGCCTTGATTATGTTAGTACTGAAAAACAATTAGCTAACATATTTACAAAACCTTTGAGTGAAGAGTGATTTGTTATCTTAGAGGTGAATTAGGGATTTGTGATCCTTTAGAATGACTTTGAAACCCTAAGGAACGATTATCTAGATTTCTATCAATTTCTTGAGATTCCTTTCATAATTTTAAGGACAATTTATCTAGTCATTTGAACAATTTGATTCCTCACATTCCAAAGATTTTTTCAAAAATTTATTGACCTTATTTGACAAGTTTCGGCTATTTGAAATTCATTTATTTTTCTCTGAAACTGTCAGTGGAGTCGACACCTCAATTTGAGGAGTCGACACCTCTTCTGTGTCGCTCTCAGTCTTTGACCTTGGAGCCGACACCCGTTTAAGTGGAGTCGACTCCAGTTCGGGCACTAACTGTGTTAGCGACTTGGAGTTGACACCCGACTTTGTGGGAGTCGACACCTGGTGGACCCAAATTGACTTTATTAGGGCAGAGTCGACACCTTTTCGATTTTTATCTTCTCCAAACCCTCTCCAAATCTTCTCCAAACACTCTCCAAACTTTCCAAAGCCAAATACTCTTCAAATCAACCATTCCTTAAGATTTCTATGGCACCTAAGCATAGGGGATCGGTCTTTAATGCTCCCGTTGCTACAAGGAAAGTAGATTTTGATTTCTTTGAAGCTGAGGGTTTTGACATTGGTAGACAGATTAAAGAACTCGGCTGGGATAAAGTTTGTTCTTTGGATGTTCCTACTTATCCATCTCTTGTTAAAGAATTCTACCTAAATTTATTTAGAGGAGATGGTGGAATTGTTAGTTCAGTAAGAGGAAAGAGAATTCATCTTACTTTTCAAATTTTAGAAATCTGTTAAGTATTCATGTCACTGGATTTGTTGCAAACATTCACAGTGAGAGATCAGCTGCTTTATCAAGAATGTTAGGAAGAGAAATAACTGAATTTGAAGAGGTTAGGGCAAACCAATTACCACTTGAGCTTAGGTTGTTGCATAACATCTGCAGTAGGATTCTATTTCCCAAGACTGACCGTTTTGAGTATGTCTCAGAGCGAGACATTGTAGTCATGGATAGTATCTTGACGGGTCAGCCAATAAATCTTGCTGGAATGATGATATGGTATATGGCTGAGGCCGGGGGCAAGAGGAGATCTTCACTGCCTTATGGGATGATCCTTACCTTGGTTTTTAGAAGTCAATGAGTAGCTATTTCTGAGAATGAGCCATCGAAGAACCTTCGGCACACTGACTACTACAGTTTAGCCACTGTGCACAGGATGGGATTTGTGAAAGTGGATAGAAAATGGGAGAGAAAAGGTCATACTGGAGACAGGGTTGCTGAGACTAATGTGCCTGGCCCTTCTGAGGCAGGACCATCTGTGAGACACAGCTCACCAGAGTCCGGTCAGAATGTACCTCCAGCTCCATCGGTTCCTTCTACTTTTGATCAATCATCTATTGGATTTTCTGATATTCAGTTAGAACAGCTTAGAAGTATTTTTGCTACTCACAAGGAAGAGATGAAATCTGAGCTAGATAGCCAATATATGAACCTGAGAGAAACCCTCTATTCTTTGGATGAAAGAATTGGCAAAATTGAGTCTACACTTGGAGCCTCCGCTGAATCCTTAAAGAATGATCTCAAGAACATTTTTGAAGAACTTAAAGATATTAGTGGAGACTCAGAGACTTATTCCAGATGCAATGCTGAGCTTCAGGACAAAATTATGACTGCATGTGCATTTGTTGATAGAAGACTAAAAGAATTTGTAAGAACTCAGAGCGAAGAAATGGGAAGAATATTAGAAGATTTGCAAAGACTCATTAGAACTAACTTTTGATTATATTGTAATGAAGTTTCTTTGATGTTATTTAGTCTAGTTTGATATTGATTTAATTTTTATTAAAAGTTCTAATGTAATGAAGTTTTGATGTAATGAAGTTTCTTTTTGCAATATGATGTAATGTTTGACATTTTGATGTAATGAACTTATTTGATACTTAATGTCATTTGATCTTTGAAGCATCTATCAATTTTGTCATTTCACTTAAAACTTCATAACCTTTTTTTGATTACAAAAAAGGGGGAGAAGTTATTGATAGTCGTATATGCTTAATTAATTATCATATATGCATTGAAAGAATGAATAGATGTTAAAATTAATATAACTGTTTAATTGGTATCAAACATTAAAGTTTACTGTTAAAAGGAAAAGAATAGATGTTAAATTAAGTATCATAGGGGAAGCTACCTCATTCAGGGGAGCTTACCTATGAGGAATAAATAATTAAGATATTTGATTTAAAAATCTTAATTTTTAATCATGCATATACTCGGTGTTTTTATAATCATCAAAAAGGAAGAGATTGTTGACCCAATTATTGATTTTGATGATTAATAAAAGACATGAGTATATTCATTTTGTTTCTAATAGATTTAACAAGTGTTTCAGGGATTAAAAATATTTGATCAATCAAAATGGATAAAGAAACATGTTTTGAATCAATGTTTTAAAAGAAACTTTCAAAGTTTAGAGCATGGAGTCGACACCTAAATAGTTAGGAGCCGACCCCAAGGTGTATCAGAAGGTTTCTAGATTTTGGCACGGCCTGAAGTCGACACCCAAGGTTTCGGAGCCGACTCCAACCTGAGATACAGAGAAGTGCATTCTGTTTCAGTTTCTAAAGCCGACACCTAGAATTCGGGAGCCGACACCTGAGATTTCAGGAGCCGACACCTGAGTTTCTGGAGCCGACTCTAACCTGAGAACAGAGAGCGTGTTTTATGAACTTTTCTGGAGCCGATACTTACAGTTTCCGGAGCCGACTCTCGAAAGCTACGAGCCGACACTTACCTTTCTCAGAGCCGACTCCCCAACAACTTTTTCTTTACTATTTTTGAACACCCGACTTGGAGCCGACACCTAAAAAGTTGGAGCCGACTCCAACCTGTCAGGAACGGAATTTTCATCTATCAGAACGTACTTCAACGGTAAGATTTCTTTTCACCTAACCTCTAACGGCTATTTTCTTTGTATGTAGAAGAATCCAAACATCTCCAACGGCTATTTTTCCCACCTAAAACTTGGATTAAGGAGATCTATAAAAAGGAAAAAAATCGTCCGTTTAAAAGTGTGGAATAGAGAGGAAAAATAGAAAAAGGAAAAGGAAATATTTTGTGAAAAATCCAAAAATCTTGAGAGAGAAATTAAAAGGAAAGACTCAGAGCTTACATCAATCAATCTAAGAGAGTCCAAAGAGAAATCCAAGGCATTCAAGTTCAAAATCGGAGGATTTCTAAGTAAAGAAAAGAAAGCAAAAGCCTTGATTTTTTAACTTCTCAATTGCAATCTTTGTGAAGAATCTGAGCTGAGGCCTGATTCAACATTTCAAAGGAGAAGAGAAAAGAAGAAAAGAAGAAAAGCTCAAATCAAATTCGCTTCAAACAGGCTTTTCTTACCCTTATTTATTTAATTGAATATTTGCTTACTTAAGGAGCTGTCTTATATTGTAAACTCTATTTTTCATAGTTATTGGCTAGTTCAATCAAAGGATTGAATTAGTGGTGGTGTATACCTCGGTACAAGCTAAGGATAGCTTGTGGTTGGTTTTGTGTTGGTGAGCCCGAAAAACCAGCTGGGTTCGTTGTAATCCCAGGGGAAACAACAAGTTTTGAGTTGTAAGCTTGTAAAACAACTCGGTTGTAATCAAGTAGATTATAGTGTGGACCCAAGTGATACTTGAGAGTGGACGTAGGTGTTGGATACACCGAACCACTATAAAATCCTTGTATTTGCCGTGTTTTGACTCTCTCTCTATCTCTCTATTTGTGCTTAATACTTATCCTGCACTTAATCTCATTTATTCTAAAGCACATAGTTTTTTTAAAAAGATTAAATTTTTTAAGAACCCAATTCATCCCCCCCTCTTGGGTTGCCATTTGGGCCAACACAGCTTGAGCAGGCGAGGGCCCCATGAAGGCCGACACCGATGGGGGTGCCTTCTGGACGTACTTTCCGAGGTAGCTCTGCTGGATGAGTTCTTCGATGGCACGCTTTAAGCTATAGCAGTTGTCGATGTCGTGGCCATAGTCCCGATGGAAACGACAATAGCGGCTTTTATCGCGGGGGAGGCCCTTCTTTATAGGAGGAGGTCGCTGGAGGTAGGGCTCGCCCTCAATCTCCATGAGTATATGAGAGCGAGGGGCGAGAAGAAGTGTGAGCTCGCTCTCCAGAGAGGCGAGGCTCCGACGCCTGTTGTCTGGTCGGCAAGGCGGCTCGGGCTTTCGGCGGCGAGAGGGACCGCTCGGCTCAGGGCGAGCAGGCTTTTGGCTGGATCCTCTCACTGACTCTCAGTGGGTGAGGTCGGCCTCATCCACGCGGATGTAATTCTGCGCCCGAAGGAGGAGGTCGGAGTAGGAACCGGGAAGCTTCTTGTCCAAGGAGAAGGTGAAGCGGGAAGGGAGGAGCCCCCGCTTCAATGCCAACGTCGCCACCGCGTCGTCCAGGTGGTAGACCTCGAGAGCAGCGGTCTTGAATCAGGTGACAAAGTCCTGAAGTGACTCTCCTTCCTTTTATTGTATGAAGAAGAGGCTGTCTGCAACCCTCGAGATCCTCCGGCAGGCATCAAAGTGCACCAAGAACATCCTTTTCAGCTCCCGAAAGGAATCGATGCTGTGAGGGGACAGACATGAGTGCCAGGCGCGGGCGGCTTTCCGTAGGGTGGCGGGAAAAACCTTGCACAAGAGGGCGTCCGTAGCCTTCTGTACCTGCATGAGGGCTTTATATCTTTCAAGGTGGTTGAAGGGATCTACCGTACCATCGTATGGGTCCAGCTGAGGAAGGCGGAATTTGGAGGGTATGGGTTTCTCCAATATTCGATGGGTGTAGGGAGGACGGGTGTCATATTCCTTCTCCGGCTAGTTGTTAATTTTTTTGGCGAGCTCATCCAGTCATCGATGGTACTTGTTCATGTGCTCCTCCGCCTGGCGGCTAGATGCTGGCACCCTCATGGATGGCTCGGAGGATGACGAAGAATAGGATGGGGAAGAACGCGGGAGGTGAGACCTTCGCTTTGGCTCCTCCTAGCGTTGAGGTTCTGGAGAGAACTTGTTCAGGTTATGGTCGGAAGAATGCGGCCTCTTAAGGGGCTCCCGACGATGCCTCCTCGGAGAGGCTTGACGATGGCCGGCCTCTCGCTGGGGGATCTTCCCCTCGCAGACTGTTGGCTAGCGGGTGGAGGGGCAGTCTGGTGCTGGGTGGCCACGAACTTTTGCTTCTGGAGCCCGTGGACCATGGCAGTGAGGGCTTGAACTTGCTGAGCAAGTGCCGCCAGTTGATCAGCTGGGGCCTGGGGCAGCTGCATCTGGTGCCGGGCAAACGAAGGGAGGATTGACGGTAGGAAGGTTGACTTCCTGTTGCCTAGTCAGTGGGGGATGCCCCCCAGGGTAGCTGGTGCAAGTGTCTTGAGCCCGCGTTACCACCATTGCTCAATGGACAGAGAGGGAGCTTTTGCAAGTGGATGCTGTAGGGTTCGTCTTCCTTCTGCACGTTGCCCTCCCTTTCTAGCGCGCCAATCTGATGACGCCCGATCATCGATCTTGAGCGCAAGGACGATGAGTCTGCTTGTTGGTGGATCTTGTTGGTGGATCCTCGCCAAGCGGGATGACCTGCAAGAAGTCCCAAGACTGGAGGGAACTCCAATAGGGACCCTCCGACGCTCAAGTTAGCAACCGAGGTCACAGCCGAAGGGGAGCTCGAGAGAGCTCATTAGAGACAGGAAGAACTCCAAGAACTGGAGTTTTTCTGAGGTAATAGTGTAGGCGAGCACTTGTGTTCACATGCCTGGGCCTCGAGTTGACTTACCCCTTTTATAGGCGTTTGACACTTGTATAGGGATTAGCCACGTAAAGTTCTGCGATGGAGAGATGTCCGCAGAACACATGGAAGTTATGTGAATTTGGGCTGGTCGGTAGGTTCTATCCCATCGGAGAGGGGGAACCAGCGGTTGGTGGGCCAGGTCCCATCGATCGGTGGAGCCAGTCGGTGGGTGGGCCTGGTACCATCGACGGCATGGTTAGACGGTAGGTAGGCCTGGCTGTGTCAGTCTGCGCGAGTCAGAAAGTTGATGGTCTTGGCGGCCAGGGTCGACTTGGAGAAGTCGGGGCCGCCTCGGTTTATTTGGAGAGGCCGGGGCGGACGAGGGCCGCCGGAGCCGACATGGAGGAGCCGGGATAGACGCGGGGCCGACTTGGAGAAGTCGGGGCCGCCTCGGCTTATTTGGAGAGGCCGGGGCCGACGAGGGCCGCTGGGGCCGACACGGAGGAGCCGGGGCAGACGCGAGGCCGACTTGAAGAAGTCGGGGCTGCCTCGGCTTATTTGGAGAGGCCGGGGCCGACGAGGGCCGTCGGGGCCGATATGTCCATGCCACTTAGTTAATTTTGTCGTGATTATTTATGTGGCTTTCCACATCATTTTCTAAAGAACTTGCCTTTTGGAGAGTCCAAACATTAGCAGTGAATATAGTGTGAAAACATCTTTGATTTCAATCAACGAAAAAAGTTTGTTCTCCATCAGCTCGCAAGCAGATCGAAGACCATAAAAGAAGGGCAGCACCTTCCATATCTTAAAGAATTCATGGAAACTTGATCAGAGGAGCAAAGCGTTATCAAGAAATTAAACTCCACATCTGGATTTCAGCCACTGAAACATCCTTTGCTCTCCATTTGCGGGCTTGCAAGCATAGAAAATGAGCGAGAATGGCGCCTTTCATATATTAAATAAATTATTCGTCAAAACTTGAGATGGAACTTCTCAGCAACCACAGTTTAGCTTGTTAAACTACTATAAATTTCAGCATTAGTTGATGAAATAAAACAAATGAACCATCTAAGAGCCGCCATTTAGGAACAGAATGCACTTCTGAATGAGATAGATACAAGATATTAGCCAACTAATTAAAGGCATCAAAGTGCCAAATAGATGCTCCCATCTAGACGTTTACTCACATCTAGACCTTTTCCACTCACATAAGTCAACATAGAAACATCTAAACCAACCGAAACAAAGGCTACGCTAGCTTTACAAGCACTTTACAACCAGAGAGCCCTAGCTACAAAAGTTGAAAGCTATCCTTTCCGGGCCAAGGACCACACCAATCTTAGACTCTTAGTAAATTTAGAACACCACCAATGTTTCCATGTCACCCAAGAAGTGATATAATTTCCAAGGTAACGATGCACAAATGCTCTAACACCTCCTCCCTCGATGCCATCTCCACGGGGTACGTCAGCCGGGGGTGCCGCCGGAAAAGCAAGCGGCAGACGTTGGGGTACTCGGCGGCGGCGCTCACGTGGACGAACGCGTAGTCGTACGACTCGGTCGACAGCGCGTCCAGCGACCACTGCAGCGCCTCGCGGGCGTTGCTGTACTTGGCAGCGCACTCACGGAGGAGGGCCCGGAGCGAAGGGTCGGCGGCGGAGTGGGCGAGGGCGGCGGCGAAGGAGGAGGTGTTGGTGGCATTGGAGATGGCGAGGTGGACGGCGATGGCGGAGAGGCCCCGGACGTCGGCCTGGGGGCTCTTAGGGTCGGACTGGAGGGAGGAGACGCAGAAGTCGTAGTAGGTGGTGGTGTTGCACGTCTTTTGAACGAGGTCAGTGGCGGCGGCGGCGGCGGCGGTGGTGGTGGCGGGGGTCTGGGTGGAGAGAGAGAGGTGGAAGAAGAAGAAGAGGAGGAGGCGAGGAAGGACGTAACCCATGGAGTCTAGAAGGAGAGCTGGACGGACGACTGTGGAAGGGTGCTGGATATTTCTATGGAGTGGCGAGGGTCCGTGGGACCGTTCGATCTTTGCAAGACTCGTTGTCTTTTGCTAACACGTGACAGGCCCTGCCGTGGCTTCGTCTCTCTTGTCTCGTAGCGAGGGTAAGGAAGGACAGGCAACGCGCTGGCTGGGGCTGGCACGGCTGGAGGCTTTGGTGAGGCAGCTAAATGATAAACTAAATACGCGTGAAGAGTTTAATGAACCAAATGACCAAAGTTTAATTAAAACGACAGTCATGGTAATCTAATCCCATTCAGTTATTTTGTATTTAACAACAGAGAGTTATACTTATACCAGTAATTACAGCAGGTTATTTGGCATTATAATAATGGAATAGCATTGCTATTGAATAATAAGTAATAACATTTTTTACCAAAAAAAAAAAGTAATAACATTGAAATGGACTTGAGTACGGAGCCTCTGCATGCGGTTGACTCTGCTGCAGGCCACTAAAATAAAGTTGGCACTGGCAGCGACGATGGTGTTCGTTAACTGGCGAGCAGACTACCGGAAATTGGGGTGGCAGGACGGCGTCGCAGCTACCCAGTTGTTCCCATGTTAATTTTGACGGTCTACGTAAATTTCCAACTAATATTATGAGAAACTTAAGAAATATCCATGTAGTAAGTAGCATGCCGGCCTCCAAGTTACTTTGTCCTGTTGTAAAGTAAATTAACCATGGTAACACCTCGTCTGCAATGAGAGATGATGTTTTGCCAAATAGTTGTTAATTAGATTGGAAGAATGCCAATTGGGTTTACTTGGCACATTCTAGCTAGATTATTAAGGTGAATATATTCAATACCTACGTCTCAACATACATTAAGCGTAAGCCTATGACTTATTGAATAATTCCACAACGATTGGAGAGAAAGAGTTGGAAAGTTAAAAGTTCAATTTAGTGACATATTAAAATAAGGGTCCAGCACCACCGAGTACCTACTTTGATGTTATTATCTCTTTCGACTTAAAAGCTATAAGGTGGGGATTGGATTCAGATTAGAGGAATACATTCTAGAGTGGGTATGGAGTAGAAGGTCAAAAGTTAGCCTCTTCTAATTAGAAAAATCAAGCTCCAGCTAGCAACGCTATGTAGAATGTCCAAACGTGGTGATTTTAAACTAAAAACAGTCTGACATTAGGGGCTATCTAATAATAAACAACTAGACAATTAGAATTGAAAATATAATCCATGTGAATTCACAGTTGGAATGAATATATTTGTGGGGTAGCATGCGTGGATGTGGATGAGCCATGCGTGGCAATGGAGCTAAATTGGGGCCTTGTGCAGCTTGGGGTCTCGGAGTTCAAACCCCCCCCTCCCATTTTTCTAAGAAGAAAAGGGAAAAGCAAGACTCCACCCATTTCATTAGATGATGGAGCAAGGATACAAGAGGCACCCTCCAAGAGAAGAGGAGGCGAAAAGAAGTTTCAGAACCAAAGGAAGAAGTGGTACAATTACATTGGTGGAAGAGGAGAAAATTACCATGATCAAGAGGGGATGATATGTTTCCAAAACTACAGCATGCAGAAACTATTCATCACCAAAGCCATTGTGTCGCCTGATTTTTTGAGAATTCTGAGGTTTCTCTCTTGCCAGAGGGCCCAATTAGAGCCTAGCATGGGGAAGAAGGAAACGACTTTGTGCACTGCCTTCGGTGCATAAAGGCATGCATATTGGTAGCATGCCTGTACGGGGTCACGTATCATGGGTATGCGGTCAATGAATGTATTTGGTGTGCACTTTGTGCATCGCCATTAAGACTTTTCTGGAGAAAGAAAGCCGAATGGAAGCGCAGTATGGTGGGCATCATGAAAAACTTAAATTTTGATCAGAACAGACCCGAGCTTCGCAGACAGAGGTAGTCCCACGAGTTTTTATTCGATAGTAAATTTAATTATCAGCTAAAATATATTTTATAATACTTAAACTTTTATATAACATTTATTTTGACATTCAACCTTGCGGTTGTTATAATTTGATGCCTTATATATTGAATTTCTTATGTTTCATTGCATGAATTTAATTAAAATTAATAAAAGAATCGATATGAATATATTTTTATAATAAATCACTGAAAGCTTAAATAACAACTCACATATTTGCATTAGAATAACACATCAGACGTGATAAAATATTAAAAATGTAATATCTTTAAAATAAGGACTATACCTAATATCTAAAACTATGGAGGTCCGAGTAAAAGTTGAGAATCAAAAGTATATATTTGCCTTAATTATTTAACTCAACCCGGCTAGGTTCTGTCCTGTTCTATATAGCCCATGGGCACAGCAACAGGGACAGCTGAGCCTACGACATTCTTGTCGCATTAGCCAGGCACTGAAGCCCACAGCAGCCGAAATAACAAGCCAAGAAGAACATGTTAATAAACTTTGCGAGGAGGAAGACAGAGACCACCATCAAACTCGGTAAGAGGCGAGCAGAGGCAGGGAATGCAAGTTGGGAACGAGGAGGGGATAGCTTCACATCATCAATTAGCCATAATCTATAGCTTCAAGGCAATAAAACTAAGAAGTATTTCTCCTTGGGATAAGGTTGGAGGAAGAAGAAAATGCCCAGAAAATTTAGATTGGCAGGGATTCATTAGTTGCTGCGGTCTACTGTTGCATTAGGAGTTCTTCAGAAATCATTCACTTCCAGCTTGCTAGATCGGATTGACAGTGTTACCTAAAAGTTTTGGTACTCAATGGGGAAAAACCAAGGCTACAGAATTTGTAACATTCCTGTGGTGCATGGAAGGTCTTGTTAAAGCAGAGTTCCAACTTTACCTTCGCCTGAGGGTTGTGTATTATATTTTTCTTTGCTTCTTAATACTCAGGGTGGCGTTATCCTCTTTTATTACATAAAAAAAAAGAAACAAATGTACTTATAATTTCTTAGTTAGAAAATATTTTACAACAAATTGCCTATATCCTAAAGGTTAGTTGGTCAACTTTCAACTTTTTTTTTGTTCCTTGGGCTATTTATTTTTGTTGTGGTTGTGTTTATCAAGCTTATAAAGTATGGAAAAAATACCAGGCTGGTTGGAAGCATAAACGACACTTCATGTCTCTACGACACCAGAAGTTTATGTTTTGTTAATAACTTTCTTTTTTTTATAAAGCAAAGTAAAAAAAAAATATTTTTATTTTTAAAAATATATCATGCTTAAAGATCAATTTCTATAAAAGTTTAATATTCTAATTGAATATTGATAAGAGGGTAGTTTAATTCTTTGCCATCCTACTAAATCATAAGAGAGGTAGTTTACCGTTCACTTATATGACACTTTCATTAATGGATCGAAAAATTTTCAAAGAATGCTAAGAGCCGTTTGTATAAAATATTAAAAGAAGACTAGCCACACATACAGGGATTGATTGTTTTCTATTGGTGGTAGACTATGCATTATCAACTCGTTCTTGAGTTTTCTCCCATCTTACTTTATATTAGTACTTCTTGCTAAAATGGATGAGCCACAGAATTGATAAATTAAGAAGTGCTTTTCTCTGAAATAAAAAACAACCTATTAATGGTCTTCGCTATCTAGCCAACTATAATACAATCTACCAAGAAAAAAGAGAAGACAGTCTTGGTATCAGGAATTTGAACCGTATAAATACTACATTGTTGGTTAAATGGTCACGGAAATTATCAAAAGGGTTAGTTGAAAGGAACAGTTCGTAGATTAGGTTAATCACTTGTAATACCCAAAAAATAATTTCATATTAGCTGAAAAAAAGTTTAAATAGCTTATAACTCAAGTTTATTCGTTACAAATTAACTTGCACTCGAGTTTTTAGGCCAGATGAATCAAATTCATTAGCAAATTAATTGAATCAGCAAGTAAATTTGGAATGTTACAAATGGTATTAGAGTTGACCATAGTATGTAGAGGTCGGTGACAGAAAGAAATGATATGAAATGGTAGTAGCATAGAGCCACTCTTGCAACATCAACAAAAGTTCAATATTCTAATTAAAAAAGAAAAAATTGAACAGCTTATTACTTAAATTTATTTGCTACCAATTAACTTGTATTTGAGATTTTAAGGCCACATGAATTCATCCCGTTAGTAGATTGATTGGACCCACAAATGAGTCTGAGGTGTTACATCACTGAAGCCTATCATTCGAGACATCATTTTATGATGCAAAGTATAGGTAGAGATTCATTTTGGAGAGATCTTTGAAGAGTTTGGTGTCTTCAGGAACTGCATAATCTTTAAACTTGGGAATGAGAGTATTAAATTTTGGAAGAATAATTCGATAGCTCTGGATGTCTTTTGGAACTGCATAACTTTCAAACTTGGGAATGAGAGGAGTATTAGGATTTTAGAAGACTAGTTGAATAGCTCTAATTCTCCTCTCATCCCAATTCAATGAGCATTGTGAGAGAGCAACTGTGAAATAATGTTCGATTGCCTCATTGTGAAGTTATAGAGTGCAAGAGTTGAGGGTTTGTCTACATGGTCTCCTTACTACCTCAGATCACCATCAGCTACGTACAGCAGCTTTGAAATCTTTTATCTCCTATTTCCCTAGTGCGCGTAGCAAATGTCCTGGTTTGAAAACTAAGTGAGGATGACAATTACTCCAGTCGCTCATTATATGGATTGATCAACCATCAAATGAGTAAAGTATCTTTCCATAGATCAATTTGAAATATCTAAAAAAAATTAAGATATTTCTTTGATTAATCCTTCTTAATAAGCTACACACTAAGAAAATTCTTACAAAAAAGGGATGGCCAGTGAGTACTAGATGCATGATGTATGAGACTAATTAGAAATCAGTGAATCATTTATTTATTAGCTATCCCTTCTCAAGATCGATTCTAAAATATCTAGCCTGTTTTATAGAGATGAAAAGATTGCCTTCTAGCATTTATAAGCTTTGGCCAGATTAGTGGGGAAAAAAATATTGATCAATCGAAGGAACGTTTAAGATCAGCTAGTTATGGTTTCTATATGGCATGTGTAAAATAAGAGGAATAATAAAATTCTCTGGAAAAATAATGCTTTTGAATTCTCGATTCTTCATAAGATTTTAGTGAGCTTCAAGCCTTCAATTTGGAGCGACCCATGCAGCAAAAAGTCGGTGGAATCTCGTAGAAACGCTTATAATATGCCCTTTTTTCTTTGCTTATCCCATCTTCCTTGTAAATACCTCTGATCTTAATAAGATTTGACGGGAAATTTCCTTCCTCTCTCACTATTCCTCAGAAAAAAAGAAGAAGAACAGAACAGAAAAGTAAAGAAAAGAAAAGGTCGCAGGTCTGACTACCTATTGTAAGCTCTTTATTGTGGAAGGCCTCTTCCCATTACAATCAACAATATGCAATTGAAACTCGACTGTTAGGCTATTTTAAAAAATTTTGCATACATATCCTGTAAATTCATTAAAGCACTTATGCATATGTGCATCCATGCATATCATTTAATGACAAGCGAGCAACCGAAGCTTTTATTTGGAACATGGCACCCATTCTCGATCCAGGAGGCTCGAGTCCAGGCATGAGTTAGATGCCTGCTTGGATTGCTGTAAATTAGCCTTTATTTATTTATTTATTTTATTTTATTTTTAAGACGGATGATCAAATATGATATATCAGAAAACAGTATTTGCTTTAATACAATAGGACATGAATCTTTTTGCCTTCATGTCCAAAATTCGAAGTGATAAACCACAGCGGCCATCATCCAATCTGCTGCAGCATTAGCTTCGCTATAAACATAGCGGATCTGGACAGAATGAGTCACCTCAAGGATAGTTCAGATGCCATGTAGTAATGGATTGTTTGAAATATGAGTCGCAACCTTCGGATGATAGTAGTAGAGTCCTCCTTAATGAAGAGACATTCAGTATGAAGGATTCGAGTGGCATACGAAATGCCTGCCCAAAACTGTCTAGAAGATCAAAACCATCCGTCGCCAATAATACTTCATCAGTTCCATGGATGAAAATTGGCTAATTTGTTGAAGTGGAGCAGAAGTCATTTAGGTAATGTTTGAAATAGAGGATAAGAGGGAATATCTCCTGAATATCCCCTCTTATTCCCAAAAGCCATAACTATAAGGCAGTGTTTGATATGAGGGATAAAGAAGGATATCCCCTGCATATCCCTTCTTATTCCCAAATGCTATAGGTAGAAGGGATATGTCTGAAAAAATTTAACCAGAGGGGATAACCCATGGTTAACCATGGGTTATCCCCTGAACTTATTCCCTAGGGAACCTAGAAACAACTAAAGTTATCCCTTGATGGCAGACTTGTAATTTTAAAAAAATACTTATTCCCTCAGCTATCCTTTGGATAAATGCTATCCCATACATTTATCCAGGGATAGCTTTTGGGCTATCAAACACTACCTAAGGGATAGCTGGGAATAAAGTTAACCAAAGGGATAATCCATGGTTAACCATGTGATATCCCCTCAATTATTTCCTATAAAATGCAGGAATAGAGGGTTATCCCTTCAAATAAGAGTAAAAAAAAGTTATCCTATAAATTTATCTTTTGCATTTGATATGATCAATGAGATAGCTAAAGGATATTCCTAGGTATAGCCAGGAAATAAACTCTATCTCATACATTTATCTATAAATAATATTTTTTTCTATCAAACACTATCTTATAATTTGGTCGTATTCGAACAGGAGCTCGTTTTACCTCTATTTTGGTCGTATCAAACATCCAAAATAGGCTCCCCTTGGGTTAAACTAGGACAACTGGATCCCCATGCAACGAATTCCACTTGATCGGCACGTCTGACCTCCGGATTGGAAACGCAGAAGGGCCCGACCAAATCTCGGCCGGCGCTGGTCAACAGTGCGACCAGCTCTGCGCCTAGCCTGACCAGTGTCATCCCCAACCCCTTCCTCCAGAGGCGCAGCGCCAGTGCAAAACGGGACCATGCCGCGGGCCGCGTCCCAATCCATCTGCCACCGTCCGGTGCGCAAAGAGCTTTCCTATAGGTTTCCCTCGGGCACTAGCCCGGCCCAACAACAGGAAGAGGGGAGAGGGGAAGAGAGCACAGTCTCCAGTCCTTGGCCTCTGGCCGAGGCCAGTCCACATGACCGTGATGGGACGCCGAGCGTTAAAAAAATAAAAAAAAATAAAGGAATAAGAGGCAGTGGTACGCCAAAATGGTCCGCACGCTGGACTAGGTGACAAGGAGGTGGACGGCCGGATGGGCGCAGACGCTGTCGGAGAATAATTGAAAGCAGGGGAGGGGGGGCCTCAGAGACTGTGGGAAGGCATGCGTGGCTGGACCCCCCACGCCCCCCCCGTGCCCGCTTGTCATCTCACCATCATTTGTATTAATTCGCGTAAAGAGAGACGGAAAGGCTCCCTCCCCTGTTCTGGACTTTGGTCAGCAGAGCAAACAAGATTTTAAATAAAATATGGCTCAAAGAATAATCGAAATCATGCGCCCACTTGGCCACAAAAGAAAATGGTCAAAATGGCAGACCTGTGACATAAAGGAGTGGTAGGAATTTATTCTTTTATTTTCCTTTATTTTACTGCACTCGTTTGATTTAAAAATCAGGGAGGTCAATGCACGTGATCGTGTCATGGGGTCAAGACTCGGATACGGTACGGACGCTCCATTTATTAATTAGAATGAATAATATGACAACCGGGACGCCATCTAGCTCACAATATAATACATCCATATAACTATTAGAATGTCATTATTTTACATCATCATAAAGAATAATGTATATTATTACAATTTTATAATTTGAGACATCATAGTTGTAATATGCTAGGTTGTTAACACAATTTTTATAATTATTGTCGTGACTATATTATTTGGTTATTTTAATTTATTATAATCAATGATCACATTGCTTTCCCATCATCTTAATATTATAGGTTACGATGTAGGATATCAACGTAACAAAATAATGATAGTTTAACTGCATTATATTAATGAGATAATGCATGATCTCACGCCTTCGCATTTGATAATGGGACTGCTATAATAAAAGAAAGATAATGATATATTTTATTATTTATAATATAATATTACAAAAGAATATATTTATATTTCAACAATAAGGAGGTACATAACATTTATCTTTCAATAATTTTGGTTATTTATATTAAATATGTAAATATTTTATTTTTCAAAGAAGGTAATTTTATTAGGCTATAAGCATAGAAATTGCGCTAGTGCATATTAAATATAGAAATTGAAATAGAAAACAATCATGTTTGAAGTTGTAACTATAAGCAAAGAAAACAAAGAAATGTAAATCAAATTTAGCCCCCCCGCCCCCCCCCACCCCTTAGATTTTGCAGGTGAATAAATTGCATATAACTAATTCTGAAAAAGACTAGGCATGACCAAACAACAAATCAATTTTTGATTGCATGAAAAGATACATGAATGAAGATATTTTTAAGATAATATATGTATACATGAGAGAGATTGCCCAGTAGCTACAAGCCAAGTTTAGGCATGAAGAACCTCATTGGTCCTTGCATATCCAATTGGAGCTTTCTGCAATAGTTCAATTAGTGAATTTTTGCATCCAACCATTGCATTAAAACATAGAGACAAATTAGAAGTTACAATAATAAAGATAAATAAATATTATTTTATCACTTACTATTGAATTGAATCTCAAGAATATTATTCATTTATTTGTCTCCATGTCTCTCTCGCACATTGGAACCCCTACAAACAAAAGAAGAAAAAGATGATCACCATAACCTTAAGCATCCATATTCTTTTAAAGTGCATACACAATAGCATGTATTAGGTTCTTATCTAAATTAGTTGGCCCTTTGTTTAATGAGCCTTTATCTAAATTAAATGCTTTCTCTTGATTTCCCTAAAAGTTTTTGTGTAAATTTGATTCCTTCTTTTTATAAGACTATCGAAGAATTACATGAAGGAGGAACAGAGAAATGCACGTTATAAAAATTGAAAGTTTATTTGTCAAACCAATTAAATTATAATCATAGATGCTTTCGCATAATCACGGCCTCCTATTTTATCTCATATATATGAAATGCATTGAGTTCTAGTTTTACAAATCTTTACAAGTTAATGTAGCACAAATCATCATAAATTTTCATGCCCACCACGACCGGGCTTTCTTTTCTTTTCTTTTTTTTGAGAGGGAGACATAATACTCTTCTTGTCCATGCAACACCCATATAGTTGGCTTTTTTTTTTTTTTTTTGACAGCAAAAAGGCTTCTGGGAGACTATAAAGGTCAATAAAAAATAATTACATTTATATAATTGGCATTAAGAAGGGTCTATTGGACAGTTACGATATCAAATAAAATCCTGTCCCAGGATAATAGCCCAAGTGAATATGTAGTAGCATTACTATCATACTAGACATAAATAGTTGAGAAATTCTCCAAAGTAGTATGTGCAGAATATTCTGAAGCATTGGATGATTTAGGAGTGGGCTTGCCATCATCTCTACACCATGACTAAGATAAGATTGCATTCAAATCGCACTCTAACAAAATTCAAGTTTTCTGAAAGTGATGCGAAGCCAATTCGATGTTTTCCAATACTCTTATTAGCTTGGCTGTAGGAACAATAATGGCAATGAAGCAAAAACCCATGGCACCTAAAGCCTCACCGTCATGATTGCCAATGACAATTAGCAATAATTAGGGAGGCAGCGGAATAGATGGTGCGGCGGGGTGGGGGGGAGGGGCGCCTTGCTGTTCACCCTCAACTCAACTCATCTAAGCCTTTTTTTCAATTACATGGGGTCGATTACATGAATCTACTTTTTCCACTCTGCTATATTCAGAACTAAGTCGACATTCAAATTACAAATAGTTATATATTTTTTAATTATTTATATTCATATTAGTTTAGATCTATCTTTACCTCTATCATTATTGATGACGCCCAATTACTAATCCTGCACGTCGGAAACGGATGGATTCTCCATGCTCTTCTTCACCAGGTTACCTGCAAAGAAGTCCCAGGACCGGAGAGGGTTCTCCGGTGGAGACCCTCGACGCCCAAGTTAGTAATTGGGGTCACAGCTGAAGAAGAGCTCGAATGAGCTCTTTTTAAATAAGAGGGTACTCCAGAGAAGAAGAAAGTTCTTTCTGGGCTACCAGATAGCAATTTTCTGGGGATTATCGTGCATACCTGTTTACTGAGCAGGTTCACCTTTTTATAGGGGTTGACCCTGACACGATCACGTGAGATTCCGTGAGGAGGGAATGTCAACGGAGTTCTTGGGAGTTGCGTGGATCTGCGCTGGTTGGTGGGTCCTGTCTCATCGGAAAGGGAGAAAGCAGCGGTTGGTGGGCTACGTCCCATCAGCTAGCGGGGCTGCTGGATAGTTGGGTCCAGTCCCATCAGCAACGTGGCCAGCGGGTAGTTGGATCTGGCGTTGTCAGGCAGCGCGGGTCAGAGAGGTAGCGTCCCGAGCCACCAGAGCTGTGTTGGGGCAAGTTTGGAGGAAACCGGGAAGTCTCGACTCTCTCGGGGGAGCCGAAGCTTACCTGGGTCGGCCAAGGGTGGCTGGGGTCGACCTAGCCGACTAGGACGTGCCGGGTCGGGCCGAGAAGGGCCGACCAGGAAGGGTCGGGGCCGACTTAGTGGGCTTGGAGACGCCGGGGCCGAGACGGGCCAACCTGGGAAGGTCGGGGCCGACTCGGCGGGCTTGGAGACGCCGGGGCCGAGAAGGGCCGACCTGGAAAGGTTGGGGCTGACTCGGCAGACCTGGAGATGCCGGGGCCGAGAAGGGCCGACCAGGAAAGGTCAGGGCTAACTCGGCGGGCTCAGAGACGCTGGGGCCGAGACGGGCCAACCTGGGAAGGTCGGGGCCAACTCGGCGGGATTGGAGACACCGGGGCCGAGAAGGGCCGACCTGGAAAGGTCGGGGCCGACTCGGTTGACCTGGAGATGCCGAGGCCGAGAAGGGCCAACCAGGAAAAGTCGGGGCCGACTCGATGGGCTTGGAGATGCCGGGGCCGAGAAGGGCCGACCTGAAAAGGTCGGGGCCGACTCGGCAGTCCTGGAGATGCCGGGGCCGAGAAGGGCCGACCAGGAAAGGTCGGGGCCGACTCGGTGGTCTTGGAGATGCCGGGGCCGAGAAGGGCCAACCAGGAAAGGTCGGGGCCGACTCGGCGGGCTTGGAGACGCGGGGCCGAGAAGGGCCGACCAGGAAGGGTCGGGGCCGACTTGGCGGGCTTGGAGATGCCGGGGCCGAGAAGGGCTGACTCGGCGGGCTTGGAGATGCCGGGGCCGAGAAGGGCCGACCTGAAAAGGTCGGGGCCAACTCGGCAGGCTTGGAGACGCCGGGGCTGAGAAGGGCCGACCTGGAAAGGTTGGGGCCGACTCGGCAGACCTGGAGATGCCGGGACCGAGAAGGGCCAATCATGAAAGGTCGGGGCCGACTCGGCGGGCTTGGAGATGCCGGGGCGCACCCAAGCCTTTATTCTGCCGAAATTACCCTTGGGGCTACATTAGCCACATCAGATGCCCCCCGCCCCTGAGCGCTAAGGGCCATGCGTCTGCAATCCTTTGGGCGAAAGGGGCATGGAAATTCAAAAGGAATGATTGCCTCCCTTAGTGCGCTTTAAATGGGCTGGTGCGCTGGCGCTTTGTTCCGAGGCAGGGTCGCTTCGAAAATTTTTCGTAATCATGCGTTAGGTGGCGATGACGTTGGCGCCGGACGCTCCGGAGGGGGAGCCCATTGGGTGATGGGAAAAAGGGCGAAGGCATCATCACCGCTCCGTTTTCTATGGCTTGTGATTGGCCGGGGATCATATCTTCTGGAGTGGATCGAGGCGGCACGCCTCGGGCGCCGGCATGACTTTCAGCTGGCAGCCTGCAGCGCAATGGGCACGTGCCAGATGGCGGAATATGGGGCGGCGTTAGCTGGAGACGGGGGGCTATAAAAACCCCCCCAAGGGCCTGTAGAAGCCTTTACGCTGCCACTACTTTCTCTTCTACTTTCTTCTTCTTTGAGTTCTCCTGCAACCTGAGCCTTTCCAACTCCCAGGTTAGTTTCATCCCCCTTTTTTGCCTATGGACCGCCGTACCATTAGGGAGGATAAGAGGCCCGTAGAAGAGTCTTCCCAGTCTAGCAGTGAGGACCAGGCCCCTGTAGCTAGAAGTCGAATGCCTCCGTCGGTGGGCGGTGTAGTCGTCCGTGGTGAATCAAGGGCAGCAGGACCCTCGGTCACCTCCGGTCCTCCCATTAGGGCAGTTCCCCTGTCCTCTCGCCGTCCGGCGCTTCCTCCGGCGGTGAGTTCCGACCCAGCAGGGCCAGCTGGGGTGGCTTCCACCATGACCTCTAAGGATATAGAGGCCCTTAGAGCTAAATACTATGTCCCTGATTTTATTGACCTGTCCGTGCCGGGGTCCGAGGATAGGGTGACTTCCGACCATCCGGGCCAGGTCGCTCTGTACGAGGAGTTCTTCCGGTGCGGGCTGCGCCTTCCCTTCCATCCCTTTTTCCTTAATCTTTTAGATAGATATAGGTTAGTGCCAGCTCAGTTGACTCCGAACTCGATTCAGATCATTTGCGCCTTTGTAATCCTCTGCCACTTTGAGGGGGCCCGCCCAGGGCTGTCCCTGTTCCGAGCTTTCTATAAGCTCCGCTGCCAAGGTGAGGGTGCCTGGTGGGCATTTACCGCCAGGCCGGGTAGAGCATTTTCACTAGGTCTCCCATCCAAAATTAGGGGGTGGAAACCTAGATTTCTCTTTGCCCATGTCGAGGGGGTTAGGGCCGCTTGGAGGGACCCGATACCAGCTCCAACGAAGATTCCACCGTAGGGGATAGGGATAGGGAGCTATTTACCCTATTATCCAACTGTCAAATTCCCAATTACAAGGAACTCCTGTCTGAGGAGAACCTGGTAGAGGCCGAGTTAGCCCCATCGACCGGTGAGCTTGGCGCCTGAATCTTTCTGTCCGTCCTTCAATTTATTGCATGCCGCTACTGACGCTCGTTACTCTTTTGTGCAGCGATGAGGGTTTCCGCCAGTGACTTTGAGGCCGTGTTGAGGCAGAAGAGGCAGGCGACTGGGGAGTCGTCTAGGCCAGCGAAGAAGCTCCGAGGAAAGGAGCCGGCGAGGCCGGCCGTAGCCCCCACAGCCTTGACACCCGCGGGGGACTGGCCAAGAAAAAACCGGTTGTGAGGGCGGCCCGAAAGTCTGCGAGGGCCGAGATCGAAGAAGGGGAGATCCCGGCCGCCACCGAGGCAATGGTGGTGGTCTTGGATGGAGAGGAGGGAGCTCCGCTACCGCCGATGTGCCCGAGACGGGGCGGGTCACTGTTGCCGTCGGCCCTCCGGCCGCTACCGAGCCGGAGGGAGAAGGTGCTCCCCCAACCGCCAGTGAGGGGGAGCGGGTCGCCAGGGAGCCCCGGAACGGGGCGGAGGCGACCGAGGAGCCAAGGGGGGAGCCGGGGAGCACATCCCGCCAACCGGCCTGGCGCCCGGCCCGTCCTCAAGCCGAAGGCCCATAGGTGGGGCAGACAAGGCTGGTTCCCCCAATCAGTTCAATGGCGGATGATGTGCAGGCCTTCCGCCTCTTGTCAGGGGTCCGGACCGCCAAGCTCGAAGAGGAGACGCGGGGGATGAGTCACTCCGTGCTCCTGGACATGGTAATGGTTTTTGTCGTCCAGGTAAATTTTGAGCACTTATAATTCTTCCATATTTCTTCTTCTCTCGTAGCTGACATATTTCTTCTGCCACAGTTGGTCATTGGAGCACTGGGCCTTCGCGAGGCGCTGGCCCAGTCTTCTACCACAATCTCCAAGGCTCTAGCATGGGCCGACAAGTATAGGAAGGAGAGTATGGCGCAGGCTGAAAACCTTGCTCGCTTGCGCCAGGAAAACTCGGCCCGCGAGGAGAATTGGGCCAGTCGCCTGAGGGAGATGGAGAGCCGGGCCGAAGTCGAAAGCGGCCGGGCCTCCGCGGCCGAGGCCAAGATGGAGCTAGCCTCAGAGAGATCGAGGGCCACCGCGGCGCAGAATGAAGAGTTGACTCAGCGGCTCCGATGCGCTTGCGGTGGAGAGAGCGGCCGCCGTGGAGAAGGCGGCGGCGGAGGCTGTAGAGAGAGCGGCTGCCACGGAGAAGGCGGCGATGGAGGCAGGCTTGGAGAAGGCCGGGGCGGTGGCCTGTGCCGATGAGGCCAGCGCCCGTGCCACAGAGGCCAAGAGCAAGACCTGGGAGGCCGAGGCCAGGGCGCAGCGGGCCGAAGCCAAGGCGGGGCAGGCCGTGCCCAACTACAAGGCCTCGCCCGAGTTCAAGCAAGAAGTCATCGAGGCCAGCCTCGATGCCTATGTTCAGGGCTTCGAAATGTGCAAAGTCAGAGTATCCGCAGCCCTCAAGATCGACATTGCTGAACTCGAAGATATCCAGCCTGGCGATTCTGATGAGGAGCCTACGGAGAAAAAAGACAAGGGGAAGCCCGGCCCCGGCGAGCCCTAGGCTATTTTTTCCTTTTTACTTTATTGTATGTAATTGGCCTCAGGCCCAATTTTGTATCATTCTTCAACAGTCAATGAAAAAAAAAGACCTTTTTTCCTAACTTTTTGAGTTTCGATCCGTCCTACCTTCCTCCTTCCAAGAAAAATGCATTACTGTGCCTTACGTCTTGTAGCCAAACCGTACACGCTGACGACGTTGAAGCCGAATATAGTATCTTTTAAGATGCTTCACGACTCCAAACTTAGCCAATATTCAAATGCGTCTCTAGGATGTAGGCCGGCCATATGAACAGTCACTTAAGATACTTCGTGCTGTCGCAGGCTGTTAGCAAGAAGGCTTGCCTACGCATGAGTCCCCCATAGGCTAGGAAGGATTTTCCGGGCGGCTTGATGCCAAGCCTAACTTTGGAGGCATCCGGATTGACCAAAGATGGTTGAAGTTAATTCTGCCATCGTGAGTGGTTTGCGTGCTGCTTGAAGGGTAGCTCGGCCGGGTACAGGGCTGCTAGGGTCTTAACCGACTCAGGGGCACCGCCGTGCTGGGTTCGAGTGGTGTTCCGTTAGCCGTGATGCCGGCAAGTTCCTTTTGAACCGCTTCAGGGGTTTGTGTGCCGCCTGAAGGGTGACTCGATCGGGTACGAAGCTGCTAGGGTCTTAACCGACTCGGGGGCACCGCCGTGCCAGGGCCGAGTGGTGTCCCGTTAGCCACGATGCCGGCGAGCTCCTTTTGAACCGCTTCAGGGGTTTGTGTGCCACCTGAAGGGCGACTCGACCAGGTACGGAGCTGCTAGGGTCTTAACCGACTTGGGGTCATCGCCGTGCCAGGGTCGAGTGGTGTCCCATTAGCCGCGATGTCAACGAGCTCCTTTTGAACCGCTTCAGGGGTTTGTGTGCCGCCTGAAGGATGACTCGATCGGGTATAGAGCTGCTAGGGTCTTAACCGACTCGAGGGCACCGCCGTGCCAGGGCCGAGTGGTGTCCCGTTAGCCGCGATGCCGGCGAGCTCCTTTTGAACCGCTTCAGAGGTTTGTGTGCCGCTTGAAGGGCGACTTGACTGGGTACAAAGCTGGTAGGGTCTTAACCGACTCGGGGGCACCACCGTGCCAGGGCCGAGTGGTATCCCGTTAGCCGCGATATCGGCGAGCTCCTTTTGAACCACTTTAGGGGTTTGTGTGCTATCTGAAGGGCGACTCGACCGGGTACGAAGCTGCTAGGGTCTTAACCGACTCGGGGGCACCGCTGTGCTAGGGCCGAGTGGTGTCCCGTTAGCCGAGATGCCGGCGAGCTCCTTTTGAACCTTTTCAGGGGTTTGTGTGCCGCCTGAAGGGCGACTCGATCGGGTACAGAGCTGCTAGGGTCTTAACCGACTCGGGGGCACCGCCGTGCCGGGGCCGAGTGGTGTCCCGTTAGCCGCGATGCCGGCGAGCTCCTTTTGAGAGATTTGGTCCTTGAAGAGTAATCCGTAACGTTAGAAGGGACCCCCCTTTATTGCTCACGCCAAAGGGGAATACATTATTGATAATATTAACGAAGGTTATCCGCATTCCAGGTACGTGGAACGGGTTGTCCATCAAGCTGCTCTAATTTGTACGCCCCCCGGTGGAGTGCCTCGGTGATGCGATAGGGGCCCTCCCAGTTGGGGGATAGTTTGCCCCCCTCTGTAGGCTTTGAAACTTTAGCTTTTCTCAAGACCAAATCTCCGCGGTGGAAAACCTTAGGGCAAACTCGAGCGTTGTAGTACCTAGCTGCTCGCTGACGGAAAGTCGCCATGCATAGTCTTGCCCGATCACGTGCCTCGTCGATGAAGTCTAAATTAGCCCGAATCAGGGCGGAGTTGTTTTCTTCACTGAAGGACTCCACGCATGGACTGGGAAGTCCAATCTCGACAGGAATGACGGCCTCGGATCCGAAGGCGAGACTGAAAGGAGTCTCACCCGTCGGGGCTCTAGGGGTCGTGTGATAGGCCCATATCACGCTGGGGAGTTCCTCTACCCAACGACCTTTGGACCCGTCCAACCTGGTTCTGAGTCCCCTAAGAATGGTGCGGTTCATAACCTCTGCCTCCCCGTTGGTTTGGGGGTGGCCAACGGAAGTGAATCGGTGATGAATGCCCAGCTCGTCGCAGAAGACTTTGAATTCTTCGTTGTTGAATTGGCGGCCATTGTCCGTGACAAGGGTGTGAGGCAGGCCAAAGCGGCATATGACTAACTTTCAAAAGAAAGCTTTGACTTTGCCTTCAGTGATCTTGGCCAACGCCTCGACCTCGACCTATTTGGTGAAGTAATCAATGGCGACTAACAGGAACTTCCGTTGCCCAGAAGTTGGGGGGAATGGCCCAAGAATGTCCATTCCCCACTGAGCGAAGGGCCATTGAGCCGAAAGTGGGTTCATCGGGGTAGATGGTTGATGCTGGATGTGTGCATGGCGCTGGCAACCGTCGTATCTCTGAACTAATTTAGCCGCATCCTCCTCATAGTGAGCCAAAAATATCCCTGACGGAGGGCCTTTTGGGCTAAGGATCTGCCCCCCAGATGGTTTCCACAGATGCCCTCGTGGATTTCTCTGAGGATGTAGTCGGCATCGGCGGGCCCCACGCATTTGAGCAGGGGATAGGAGAATGACCTTCTGTATAGACACCCATCGAGAAGGATGAATTTGGAGGCTTTCCATTTGAGCAACCTGGCTTCGTTGCGGTCATCAGGGAGTGTGCCGTCAGTGAGATACCAAACGTAGGCGTCCATCCATATGGGCTCTTTGATGAGTGGAAGGATTTCCTCGCCACCTCTATACTGGGTCTTTCCAAGTATTCAATATAAGCATCCCTTGCCATGCCGCTGGCAGAGGTGGCCAGACGGGAGAGGATGTCGGCCTTGGCATTTTCACTTCATGGAATGTAATTGATATTGAAGTAAGCCAGCGAGGAGGTCAGGAGCCGAACCTTGCCCAAGTACTGAGTCATAGCGGGGTCACGCGCCTCGTATTCCCCATTGATTTGTCCAGAGATGAGTTGTGAGTCCATGAAAGCTCTGAGGCACTTTATTCCGAATTCTTGGGCTAGCCTTAACCCGGCCAGCAAGGTCTCGTACTCAGCTTGATTGTTGGTGGCTTCGAATAGAAACCGCAGGACGCATTCCATTCTCTCTCCGCCTGGTCCGGCAAGAATGAGGCCGGCGCCACTTCCCTGAGAGTTCGATGCGCCGTCCACATGAAGGATCCAAGTTTCCCCATCTTCGCCTGGCTCTGGCTCGCACTGCTCCTCGGTAACCTCTTCAGCCATCTCCTATGCCCAGGTGCATTCAACTAGGAAGTCGGCCAGAACTTGAGACTTCAGAGCCGGTCGAGCCTGGAAAGAGAGGTCGAATTCTTCCAGCTTGATGGCCCACTTGGCGAGTCGCCCAGAGGTATCCGGACGAGCCAGGATGGCTCGTAGGGGTTGATCCGTGAGCACCACAATATGATGGCCTTGAAAATATGGGCGAGACGTTGAGCGGAGACTATCAGGGCGAGTATGACCTTTTCCGCTTTGGAGTATCTGACTTCTGCATCATGGAGGACCTTACTCACATAGTAGATAGGCCTTTGGGTTCCATCAGTGTCGAGACGTACCAAAACTGAACTAACGGCTTCCGAAGAAGCAGCTAAGTAGAGAAAAAGACTTTCTTCATCTCTTGGCTTGGATAGGAGTGGAGGAGATGACAGAAACGCCTTCAACCCGTCGAAGGCCTTCTGGCAGTCGTCAGTCCACTCAAAGCTATTCATCTTCCGCAAGGCTTTGAAGAAGGGCAAGCATCTCTCGGCCGATTTGGAGAGGAAACGACTTAGAGCCGCTATCCTCCAGTTAATCGCTGCACATCCTTCTTGCTGGATGGTAGCCTCATGTCGAGTATGGCGCTGATCTTCTCTGGGTTTGCCTCGATCCCCCGCTGGGTCACTATGAAGCCCAAGAACTTGCCTGCCGTGATCCCGAAAGCACATTTCTTGGGGTTCAGCTTAACTTGGAAACGACGAAGGTTGTTGAAGGTCTCCTCCAAATCGGAGATGTGATCAGCGGCGCGGGTGCTCTTTGTCAGCATGTCGTCTACGTAGACTTCCATGTTCCGGCCTAGCTGGTCCTGGAACACTCTGCTCATCAACCTTTGGTAAGTCGCCCCCGCATTTTTGAGGCAAAAGGCATCACTTTGTAGCAATAAATGCCCTTTTCCGTTACGAAGGAGGTGTGCTCTTCGTCGCTGGGGTCCATCCTTATCTGATTGTATCCCGAAAAGGCATCCATGAAGCTGAGAAGTTCGTGCCCGGAGGTGGAATCTACCAGCTGGTCAATCTTTGGCAGGGGAAAGCTGTCTTTTGGACACGCCTTGTTAAGATCGGTGAAATCTATGCAAATCCTCTAGCTCCCATTTGCCTTACGCACCATGACCACATTGGCCAACCAACTGGGGTAGTGTGCCTCCCGGATGTGGCCGCACTGAGTAGCTTGTTGACTTCCTCGTCAATAGCTTTTTGTCGATCAGGAGCAAAGCTTCTCTTCTTCTGGCGAATTGGACGGTGTTGCGGGTCAATGTTGAGCTTGTGGGTGATCACTTCCGGGGGATGCCGGGCATATCAGATGCCGACCAGGCAAAGACGTCTGAATTAGCCCGCAAAAAGGCTAGGAGATGCTCCTGGTCCTCTGGAGGAAGGAGTCTGCCGACACGGACGGTTCTTGTTGGATCATCTCCAAGAGGGAAGGTCAAAAGATGTTCAGCTGGCTCTCCTCCGTTGTTAGAGTCTTTGGGGTCGGATGCTTTAAAGTTTGGTTCAGCTTCCAGAGGACTTGATGCCGCATGATAATAGGGCAGGACTGGGCTGACCTCACTGCGCATCTTCCCGACTCCCTCGCCTATGGGGAACTGCACTAACAGATGCCGGGTGGAAATAACTGCGTCCAAAAGGTTCAGACCCAGATGCCCCAGAATGGCGTTATATGCCAAGGGAACCCTCACAACCAAGAATTTCATAATCACTGTGCTTTGACGTGGCAGCGTTCCGGCTGTCACAGGCAAAGGTATTTCGCCTTCAACCCTCACAGAGTCTCCAGTGAAACCGACCAAGGGGTCGCCACAGGCTGAAGGGAGTCTAAAGATAATCCCATCCGAACAAAGACGTCGTAGGTAAGGATATCAGCTGAGCTGCCACTATCAACTAATATCCTTTTTACAGGGTGTCTGGCGATCGTCATAGAGACAACGACGCCTTCATTGTTTACATTATCTATGACAGCAGATCCCCCCCCCCCAGGAATTACATCGCTCGATGCCTCCTCCCCTCTCGGCTGCTTAGATGCTGAGGTCGATCCCCAGGACACCATTCCATCTATTCGCTCTGTGGGGGTGTTGTCGACCGGGGCCTGAACAGGCGGAGGCCCCATGAGGGTCGGCAGCGGCTGCTGTGGCTTCTGCACGTATTTGCCGAGGTAGCCCCACTGGATGAGCTCCTCGATGGCCTACTTCAAGCTGTAGCATCTGTCGGTATCATGGCCATAGTTCCGATGGAACCGGCAGTAGCGACTCTTGTCGCGGGGAGGGCCTTTCTTCAAGGGAGGAGGACGTTGGAGATAAGGCTCACCCTCGATCTCCATCAGAATGTGGGATCGAGGGGCTAGAAGGGGCGTGAGCTTACTCTCGTCGGGGATGTGACTCTGACGCATGTTATCGGATCGATGAGGCGGTCAGCTCGCCGGTATCGAGGGGGTCCGCTGGGCTCGGGGCGAGCAGGCTTGTGGCTGGAGCTTCTTGAAGATTCCCAGCAGGTGAAGTCGGCCTCATCCGCGTGGATGTACTTTTGAGCTCAGAGGAGGAGATCATAATAAGAGCTTGGGGGCTTCTTATCCAGAGAGAAAGTGAAGCGGGACGGAAGGAGTCCCCGCTTCAACACCAATGTCGCCACCGCGTCGTCGAGATGGTAGACCTCGAGGGCGGCGGTCTTGAACCGGGACACAAAGTCCCACAGTGACTCTCCCTCCTTCTGACGGATGGAGAAAAGACTGTCGGCTACCCTTGGGATTCACCGGCAGGTGTCGAAGTGTGCCAGAAAGGCTTTCTCCAGCTCCCGGAAGGAGTCGATGCTGTGAGGGGGCAGGCGTGAGTGCCATGCACAGGCGGCCTTCCACAGAGTGGCGGGGAAGGCCTTGCAGAGAAGGGCGTATGAGGCGCCCTGGACTTGCATCATTGCTTTGTAGCTCTCGAGATGATCGAGAGGATCGGTCGTACCGTCGTACGAGTCCACCTGGGGGAAACGAAACCTGGAGGGGACATGCTCCTCCAATATCCGGCGGGTGTAAGAGGACGGGTGTCGAACTCTTCCTCCAGTTGATGATTGATTTTCTTGGCGAGCTCGTCGAGCCGCCTATTGTACTCCTCCAAGCGTTCCTCCGCCTGTCGGTTGATCGTTGGGGCCCTTCGAGATGGCTCGAAGGTGGAAGAAGAAGATGAAGAAGATAGAGAGGGAGACGGAAGTCGGGGCTTCCGCCTTGGCTCCTCATGACGATGCGGCCCCAAAGGGATTTTGCTGGGACCATGATCAGGAGACCGCGACCGCTTGGAGGGCTCGCGACGGGATTTCCTTGGGGAAGCTGGGCGATGACCGGCCTCCCGCCGACTGGCTTCCTGCCGGCCGGCCTTCCGCCGACCGGCATCTCGCCTTGGAGAACCTCCTCTCGCTGACTGCTGACTGGCGGGGGGAGCTGTTTGGTGCTGGGTGGCCACGGACTGCTGTTGTTGGAGCCCGTGGACCATAGCAGTAAGCGTTTGGACTTGTTGGGAGAGAGTTGCCAATTGCTTCGCCGTTTGGGCGGCTACATTTGGTGGAGGGCAGGTGACTGGAGGATTGGCAACAAGGGGGTTGACCTCTTGTTGCCTGACTGGCGGGGGAAGCCCTGCTGGACAACTGATGGAAGCGTCCTGAGCTCGTGTCACCACCATGATTCCAAAGAGACAAGAGCGGGGGAGGGGGGGAAGGTTTGGCCAGATGTAGCACAGGGAAGCCCTGGGATACTTGCCGCATTTCACCCACGCACCCCCTTTCCTGGTGCGCCAATCTGATGATGCCCAATTACTAATCCTGCACGTCAGAAACGGATGGATTCTCTAGGCTCTTCTTCACCAGGTTACCTGCAAAGAAGTCCCAGGACCGGAGAGGGTTCTCCAGTGGGGACCCTCCGACGCCAAGTTAGCAATCGGGGTCATAGTTGAAGAGGAGCTCGAATGAGCTCTTTTTAAATAAGAGGGTGCTCCAAAGAAGAAGAAAGTTCTTTCTGGGCTACCAGATAGCGATTTTCCAGGGATTATCGCGCATACCTATTTACTGAGCGGGTTCACCTTTTATAGGGGTTGACCATGGCACGATCACGTGAGATTCCGTGAGGAGGGTATGTCCACGAAGTTCTTGGGAGTTGTGTGGATTTGCGCTGGTTGGTGGGTCCTGTCTCATCGGAAAGGAAGAAAGCGGCGGTTGGTGGGCTACGTCCCATCAGCTAGCAGGGCTGCTGGGTAGTTGGGTCCAGTCCCATCAGCAACGTGGCCAGCGGGTAGTTGGATCTGACGTTGTCAGGCGGCGCGGGTCAGAGAGGCAGCGTCCCGAGCCACCAGAGCCGTGTTGGGGCAGGTTTGGAGGAAACCGGAAAGTCTCGACTCTCTCGAGGGAGCCGAAGCTTACCTGGGTCAGCCAGGGTGGCCAGGGCCGACCTAGCCGACTAGGACGTGCCGGTTCAGGCCGAGAAGGGCCGACCAGGAAAGGTCGGGGCCGACTCGGCAGGCTTAGAGACGCCGGGGCCGAGACGGGCCGACCTGGGAAGGTCGGTGCCAACTCGACGGGCTTGGAGACGCCGGGGCCGAGAAGGGCCGACCTGGAAAGGTCAGGGCCGACTCGGTAGACCTAGAGATGCCGGGGCCGAGAAGGGCCGACCAGGAAAGGTCGGGGCCGACTCGGCGGGCTTGGAGACGCCGGAGCCGAGACGGGCCGACCTGGGAAGGTCGGGGCCGACTCGGTAGGCTTGGAGATGCCGGGGCCGAGAAGGGCCGACCTGGAAAGGTCGGGGCCGACTCGGCTGACCTGGAGATGCCGGGGCCGAGAAGGGCTGACCAAAAAGGTCAGGGCCGACTCGGTTGGCTTGGAGACGCCAGGGCCGAGAAGGGCCGACCTGGAAAGGTCGGGGCCGACTCGGCAGTCTTGGAGATGCCGAGGCCAAGAAGGGCCGATCAGGAAGGGTCGGGCCGATTCGGTAGACCTAGAGATGCTGGGGCCGAGAAGGGCCGACCAGGAAAGGTTGGGGCCAACTCGGCGGGCTTGGAGACCCAGGGCCGAGAAGGGCCGACCTGGAAAGGTCGGGGCCGACTCGGCAGTCCTAGAGATGCCAGGGCCAGAAGGGCCGACCAGGAAAGGTTGGGGTCGACTCGGCGGTCTTGGAGACGCCGGGGCCGAGAAGGGCCGACCAGGAAAGGTCGGGGCCGACTCGGCGGGCTTGGAGACGCCGGGGCCGAGAAGGGCCAACCAGGAAGGGTTGGGGCATACTTGACGGGCTTGGAGACGCCGGGGCCGAGAAGGGCCGACCCGGAAAGGTCAGGGCCGACTAGCGGGCTTGGAGATGCCGGGGCCGAGAAGGGCCGACCTGAAAAGGTCGGGGCCGACTCGGCAGACCTGGAGATGCCGGGGCCGAGAAGGGCCGACCTGGAAAGGTCGGGGCCGACTCGGCGGGCTTGGAGACACCGGGGCCGAGAAGGGCCGACCTGGAAAGGTTGGGGCTGACTCGGCAGACCTGGAGATGCCGGGGCCGAGAAGGACCGATCAGGAAAGGTCGGGGCCGACTCGGCTGGCTTGGAGACGCCGGGGCGCACCCATGCCTTTATTCTGCCGAAATTATCCTTGGGGCTACATTAGCCACATCACTTATCATGGATTATTAAAAGATTACTTTTTCTAAATAAAGCATCTAAAGGTCTTCGTTGTATATGTCCAAACTATTGTAATCGATTTTCTCTTATTTTATTTTTAATTGGGGCTACTTCTATCATTTCTCTTATATGTTTATTTTTATTTCTATATTTTAAAGTTTTACCATATATTCATCTTAACATACGCATTTATATTACACTTAATTTATTCATATGTTATTTTAGTATTGCCCAACACTCTATTCTGTATAGCATAGCTGGCCTAATAACAATTTTATAGATTTTTTAAAATTTTAATGGGATGTACCGACATACAATACTCTTGAAGCACTCCTCTACTTAATCCATCATGCTTTAACTCTATGATTCACATTTTTACCTAATTCATCTTCTTGCTAAATAATTAATCCCAAATACCCAAATTATATTTTTCACTCCTTGATATCTTTTGGCTTGCAATCTTCACTGTTTCTTCATGTGTATTTATACTCCCACTAAAATTACATTTCATATATTCAGTTTTAGTTCTATTAATCTTAAAACCTTTAGATTCTAAAGCCTCTCTCCAAATCTCTAGCTTAGTATTTACTTCAGATTTAGTTTTATCAATCAACACTATACCATCTGCAAATAACATACACCATAGGATATCATTTTGAATATGTTTGATTAATTCATCTATAACTAATACAAAAAAATACGAACTTAAAGCAAATCCTTAATATAAACCTACAGTAATTAAAAACCTATTAGTTTCTACTATTGTTGTTTTAACAATAGTTATAGCTCTGTCATACATATTTTTATTAATTATATTTATCTTTTGATAGCTTCTTTTTTTTCCACCCTACTTCTTATAAATAGACAGTGATTTTTCCTTCATTTTCGTCCTTATGACTTTTCATTCATCATAAAGAATCTTCGATGCTTTTTTTGTTTTTTAAAAGTAAGCTAAATTTTATATTAAAAAAACCATTTGAAGTCCAAAACCCATTATAAGCTAATGAATCTTTAAAATATATTAAAAGACTTAAATTTAAAAATTCAAACCACAACATTTAGAGTACAGTAGGTGGCTTAAATTAGAATCGAGTTTCAAGCATGGTTTTGAGGATGGTGACCTTAGTTTCATTCCTAAATCCAATGCATTTTCAAAAATTCTCGTAGGGGGTTATGACCACATAAAAACTTATCAAATCTAACCTTTACCTAACAAATCTAAGAAGCAAAAAGAGATTTACTGATAGGGTGGCAAGAGAATCACGTAGACCCTTGGGCCAACTGATTGAGAACGGTTAAGGTTGTGTTGCAGCTTTGTAGGTTAATTATGGTATTTGTCTATTGTCAATAAGACATTTCTAATAACCCTAGGACATAGAAACCAACGTTCAAAACAGTGTGGACTCCTCACGATACTATATGGTAAACCAAGTAGCAGACAATTAGATGATGCACTTCCTTTCATTATCATTTTTGAGTGCTAGGATTAAATCATCATCCCAATCACACCAATAAAATATAAACATTAGGTTTGGCTCCTGCCCCTACTGGAATTCACTTTCATCCCCGTTAATTATTGATGAATATTACATGTCCGCTTCTCAAGAATATAATAAAAAAATATTTTGATTCTCAAAGTTTCACTTAAAATTTATTTTGATTCTTAAACTTTTAAATATTATAATTTAATTTCTCATATTTTAAAATATTACATTTTCATAATATATATATAATATGTTAAAATTGATTAAATAACATGTTAGTAGAGGAAAAAAAAAAATACTAAGGATTAAATATAATAATCAAAAGTTTGAAGACAAAATTAAATTTTGAGTCAGGATCAAAAAGTATATTTTAGTAAAAAAATATAAACATAAAGTTTTTTTTTGGAATTAGCTATTGAGACATATTTAAATGGCTATTGATCAGTAATTGAGATCAATAACTAATCCAATAAGCTTTTGTTTGGTTTAACGTAACAATTAATTCAAAAACATTTCAACAACGACAATACTTACAAGAAAGCACTAGTCTTTTTTTCTTCAAATTATGTGTATTAATCAAAGTATTGCAGTCACTTCTTTGCCTCCGTGACGTTTCTCCCACATGCCTGCCGAGACCCAGTAACGGTAAAACAAGAAGCATGAGATGAGAGAGACAATGAAAACGAGGGAGGAGACCCAAATCCCACTTTTAGTTTTGCTTCACATCCCAAAAGTTTTTTTTTTATTTTTTTTTTTCAAAAGAAAAATAAAGAAATGCCCGAAAATGACCGACAGCTACGCTTCCCGCCCGCTTCCCGAGTTTGACCGCCTTGGGTTCTCCGACCCCCAAAAAAAAAAAAAAAAAAAAATCAAGAAAAGAATAAAAGTTTGGCATAAATGCCGTTCGCTTTTCAGAAAACTACAGAAATGCCACCCAAAGCCGAGACATCGAGACACCCCACCTGCTCTGCCGTTTCTTGTCCTCTTTTGCTGCGGGCCAGACATCCCGTCTCCGCCGTCCGATCAAGATCGGACGGTGGCGTCAGAGGTGGGCCCGACGAGAAGCCAACACCTTTCGGAAATCGTACCGGAGGCTGCGGTCTTATTTGCCAGCAAATGTGATCTCACATGTCGTGCTTCTTCCCCGGCCGTACGATGCGATCGGATAATTCCAACCGTCTGATCGCTGAGAGGCTCTTTCTCTCCGTTGAACCATCGGGCAAAAAGAGAAAAAGAGCGCTTTAATTTTTGTTCTCGACCGTGCCCTCGCTCAGCTTTCCACATGGCTTGGGCTTTCACGTATTTTGGCCAGTGCTCGTGGTTTAATTTCCTCGCTTCCACCCACCTTTCTCACAGCACAGCACTCCTTTTTTCTTTCCCCCCTTCCGCCTTCCGTGCGTTATTATTCCTGCGTCTCTTTACGTCAAAAAAAAAAAAAAAAAAAACGAAGCTTCTTTTTAAAATTATATATAGTTGAGAGCTTATGCATGGTTTTACATGAAATATATCGGATTAATTATGCATGCACTTGTGCTCGCCTCGTCATACCATATGGCTGGAGGTTTCAATTCATGCACTTGGTATATATATTAATCACGAATATATATATATATAATTTGCAGAATATGCCCGCATAATGAGGTGATAATTAAATTTATTCCTACTTTGTATCATGTATAAATACTTTATTATAATGAAAATGATGGAAACCCAAAACAGGCTAGCTAGCTTCCACATTTTAATTTAGTGGAAAAAAAATTCATTTTTATCTTTGACAACCTTCCTAAGATACCTCCATACTATATATTCACATTCTTTAAGCCATCTTATTATTCTTTCTGGAGTGATCATTAATGTTATGTACAACAGTTTGTCTCGAAGTCATTGTTCCTTTGCTGGAACCATTACGGCGTTCCTCAAGCTAGCTACCTTTGCGAGTAGTCACATTGACATTTGCCCACCCTAGCTAAAAGTAACTTTACAAGTAACGTCAAAAGAAAGATTAAATCAAACCTTTCTGAAATTGAAATTTGTACATCGATCCATGCATAACATATATATGATCCGCTAATAGCTAGACATAAAAAGGTATTCACTAAGCATCCTGCCATGCACGCATATCTTTCACGGAAAAATCCCCAACATTTTTAATATTTGAAAGCTTGTCCTTATCTTGAGCTGTACTACATGCATGCATCGAAAGCTCAACCCATGAACCTTTATTTGGTTTTCGAACAATTAAATAAAGAGATCCATAGCAGACCAGCCAGCTTAAGTGACAAGCTTTATAATTTACAGCAGCAGCTGCATGAATGCATGCAATAAATAAATAAATAAAAGAAAAGTTTGCAAATGTCTCCTAGCCATGATCATGTCTAAAAAAAAAAAAGAGGGGCAAAAGAAAAGCTTGTCCTTAATCTCCGCCAATCGTTAACTTGGTACTAAACTCCCCACAAACACTTATATATACCCACTCCCTCCCACTCTACTCTCCCTACCCCCTGAACTCCCCCTATATTGTTCCCCACTTTTTTCTCATTCTCACTCTCCCCGCAAAGCAATTAAACCCGATCGACCAAGATGATCACCTCGAAGGACTTCTACACCGTCATGTGCGCCATGGTCCCCCTCTACATCGCCATGTTCCTCGCCTACGCCTCCGTGAAATGGTGGAGGATCTTCACCCCCGAGCAGTGCTCCGGCATCAACCGCTTCGTCGCCGTCTTCGCCGTCCCCGTCCTCTCCTTCCACTTCATCTCCCACAACAACCCCTACCAGATGGACACCCGCTTCATCCTCGCCGACACTCTCTCCAAGCTCCTTGTCCTCCTCCTCCTCTCCCTCTGGGCCCGCTTCTCCTCCGCCGCCCCCGGCCGCAGCCGCCTCGACTGGCTGATCACCCTCTTCTCCGTCGCCACCCTCCCTAACACCCTCGTCATGGGCATCCCCCTCCTACGCGCCATGTACGGAGACTTCACCCAAAGCTTAATGGTGCAGCTGGTCGTCCTCCAGTGTATAATTTGGTATATATATATATATATATATTCCCTTGCCATATTATTTTGTTAGCAAGCGAGCTCTTGGAACTTGGAAGGCTCACTGATATCCTCGCATTGTAGGTATACTTTGCTGCTCTTCCTGTTCGAGTATCGCGCGGCCACTCTCCTGATCCGAGAACAGTTTCCCGGGCCCGCGGCGGCCGCCATTGCCAAATTCGAGGTCGACGGCGACGTCATCTCTCTGGACGGGCGAGACCCGATCCACGCCGAGTCGGAGATCGACGCCGACGGGAGGGTTCGCGTTCGGATCCGGCGGTCCGTGTCATCGGCGCCGGAATCGGGGCTGTCGTCGTCGGTCGGGTTCACGCCGGCGCGCCTGTCGAACTTATCGGGCGCGGAGATATATTCTCTGAACACACCAGGCCGGCATCCCGCGGAGCAATTCACCATCGCCGACGTCACGTTTGGGTACCGGTCGGCCAGCCCCCGGCTCTCCGGGTATGCGTCGTCGGAGGTGTACTCGTTGCAGCCGACGCCGAGGGAGTCAAATTTTAACGAGATGGAGATAGGGACCCCGGTGTGGATGAGGTCGCCGGTGGTGGCGGCGGCCGGAGGGAGGCCGGTCCGGCAGCAGTCGCCGGCGGCGGCCGGGGGAGTGAAGGTGGTGTGCGGGTGTCAGGAAGGTGGCAGCGGCGGTGGGGAGGGACAAGGGGGCAAGGATGTTGGAGGTAAGTACGCCGCTGCTGCTGTCATTTCTCGTCCTCTTAATTTTTTTTTTTTTTTGCTTGCTGTTTGGTGTTTATGTCGGAGAAAACTTATCGAAATTCAAGCGACATAAAAAAAACCAAACGTAGGACCTGGGTTGCAGCCTTTGTTGGCTTTGCCGGTCGGGTTTGTCATTTTGCTGTTCACCTTCGACCCGACGCACTGTTAACTGTTTTGGGGATCCGGTCAGCTGTTTATCTCGAGCAGCAAGCATCTCTCCTTGGCTACGTGTCATTTGTTTCGGTAAAAATATCGATGCGTCACCCTATAAATAATTAGAATGCTATCTGGACATTGATGTTTGGAAAACAGATAGGGGAATTCCATTTAAAAAAATATTGATCATACTCTTTGGAGTTTAATTAAGCTTTAAACATAGACATCTATTAGATTAAAAAAAATTATAGTTTGGATTATTAATATTTTATTTTTTCTCTTGGATGATATTTTCAACATGGGAATTATTTATTTAAACTAACGTTTTTTATATCTTTATAATATGTATACATGTATGGATGTATTAATGACATGGTATGTTATAGTTTTCATGAGCCTTCGTTTCTGTCAGTTGATGCTCTGTTTCCCGACTGCTGTCTGAGAGGTAACAGATGGTCCACGCTGAGATTCTCAGACCATGGCATGAGGGAGGATTAAAAAAAAAAAAAAAAAGCTATGGGCCAAAAAAACTTTGTTTTCTAACTAAGATGCGATGGAGCAGAGGCCGTCTGATTGATATGATGTTATCGAAACTACTAGCTAGGCAAAAATAAACGAATAAAGTAGATTCTTAGTTTCTTCCCCCATTTCCTTTCTTTCTTTTATTTTTCTTGAGCAAAACTGATTGATTTCCAATCTTAATGGATATACTCCATGTATGTGACTCAGTGGTGCAATTCATTTTAATCTTTTAGTTTATCCCTACTTGATAAAAATCTATCTTAAAAAATATAAATATTATACCACCACCATTCTAGTGATCGTTATATATATATACGAAACTAATCGCATTGTATTTTTGGTGGGAGCTGGGGTCACTAAGAGTTTAAGAATGTCCCCTTTTTCCTTGAAAACTTAAGATTCTAACTGAGTATTAACGTTAATCTTGAAATTGTTTCAGGGGAGAAAGAGATCAGCTTTAGAAGTACTACCAAGTTTGCAGTACAAGAAGAAGATGAAGAGATAAATGAAAGAGAAAACCAGGAGATGCCTCATGCTGTAGTTATGTTAAAGCTCATCTTGACCATGGTTGGCAGGAAGCTTTCTCGCAATCCCAACACATACTCGAGCATTATAGGCCTGCTTTGGTCTCTAATTTCATTCAAGTGAGAATATTTTTTAGATTGTTAAACTATTAATTATAATGTAAGGCTTGAAGTTTTATTTACGACCACTTTATAAGAAAAAGCTAGTATTTGCTAACACAAAAACTTAATTTTAATTGTTTAGATGGGAGGTCAGCCTGCCAATTTTGGTCAAGAACTCAATCAAAATTATTTCAGATGCAGGGCTTGGAATGGCCATGTTTAGCCTAGGTAAGCTTCATTTGACTAAACATATCCATTCAGGAAGGAACAATTTATTAACTTATTTTATAACCTATGTATCAATAGCATATTTTCTTGCACACCATCACTATATTTTACCATTAGCCTATCCTTTCTCAATGTATGAACTTTATCCTCAGGAGTATATATCAAAGGCACTGCTAATGTCTATGGTAGATTTATTAATTTTGTCGAGCTTTGAAAATTTTGACTTTTTTGCATGCTTGCAGGTTTGTTCATGGCTCTTCAGCCAAGGATAATTGCATGTGGTGCAAAGATGGCAACCCTAAGTATGGCGATTCGATTTCTAAGTGGGCCTATGATAATGTCAGCTGCCTCAGTTGCAGTCGGATTGAGAGGAGTTCGGCTTCACACTGCTATTGTTCAGGCACTAGCTTATAAAATCATACATAGTATTCATGCATGTTAGTTCATTCATGCATGACTAGTGGTTATATGGTGATAGAAGCTGGTTTGGATGGTCATTGCAATGTAAAACTTACAGATCATATGACTCATATTGCTGTGATGTGGCAGGCGGCTCTTCCTCAAGGCATTGTACCATTTGTCTTTGCTAGAGAATATGGGCTACATCCAGACATACTTAGCACCGGGTAAGCTCTCATTAAGTTTTAATATTCATGGTTATACTTTTGGGCAGCTCAAATTGCCACTTTTTGGGAGCATGTGAATCTTTACCTTAGGATAAAATTAGAGAGGAATGCCCAAGCAACGTCTCTTGGTTGGTGATCATGAACAAATGGATGTCACAGGGAAAAGATAATAAGGAAGTAGCAGAAAAAAGTAGCTATCAATTGCTTACATGTTCATGCTGTTCTTCACACCTTTTCTAGTGGTTCCTTCCATAGTTATCTACAAGTATTTGTGGAAGCAAATGCTCTTATTATGAGTATGTTTGCCAACAATAAGCTTTATGCTTTGGTTTTAGAAGAAAATTTATCAGTAAGTATATGGCAATCAAAAGGTCTCTAAAGGTAATAATCACTTTTCCACTTAAGAGTTGACTGCTAATCCTTAGAACTAGGACTGTAAATAGGACAGATTTATATCAGATCCATACCTGATCCATATACAAACTTGATAAGAGAAATAAAATTCAAATTTTGCTGCAGATCGATCAAAATAAGTAAGCTCTAAATTTACATTTGAACTGAATTAATCATCAGATTTGAGATTAGATTTTTTTTTTTTTCAGTTTCGGTTTGGCATATGGTTTTAGTAGACCAACTGCTTAAAGATTAATAATATTCCAAACCAAAGGATCTTTATTGCAATAGTCTTTCATATGTAATAAAACTTTAGCAAAACGCATTAAAAAAAGAGCTAGTTATGGAAGTTAATAATTGATTATGTAAAATAATACAATTACTTTTAAAATAAGTTTAAATTTCAAATTATATTCAATTTGACCTAAAATAATCAAAATTCAAGTATCGGTTGAGATTTGCAACTAAAATAACTATGGATAAGAGTTGAGAAGAACATGCATGAAGGAAAAAAAAATGTAAACTCAAATATAAAGAAAAGAAATTGACACTTATATAGGCAATATTGGCTGAATACTGCATATCTTGGTTGTGTGTGTAGAGAGAGAAAGAGAGAAAGAGAGAGAGGATTTGATAACTTATCAAATTCTACATGTATATAGAGGTTGACTTTAATCCAACAAGATTGTCTAATCCACACCTAATTCTTATAAAATAATTGGATTGAATTATCAAGTTGCGGCTTTATCAATATCAAGGGCTGTCACAGATGACAAAAGCAAGTCAACATGAAGTACATAAATCACTGCCTTAAGCCAGTCTTTTGGGCCATAACTAGCAATGTACCCCATCACACAAATTGACTGAGAAAAGTATCAAGTCCAGAGAGCAGCTGTGATGGCAACATCATGCTTAGTCGCATATAATTTAGATGCACATATAGCATTTTATACTGGCATATGTTCCTAGATCTAGAGGCTAAATTTTACAACCATATAATCTGAATGACCCCAGGATAAGCAAACTCTTCCACTTGCCTCTCATTTGATTAAACCGTTACTCCTCCTTTTGCCTGCTAGTTGAGTGGTCAGTTGTCTCCAATCCTTTGGTGTTGTAATATTATGTGCAAGACACCAAAGAAAAAATCCAGATTAATGCCAAAAATTCTTGAGTCACCTCATGGAGTCTTAAAGCATATTAGTCAATGTCCAGACGAGACAAGTCATACGTTTCAAGTCTACTTTTTTTAGATCAAACACCTTTCTTGTCAGCTAACTTTGAAGCTCCCTCTGCATCACTAACTCTTCTTTTACCTCTTCAGGGTAATCTTTGGCATGCTTGTCTCCTTGCCTGTAACCCTCCTATACTACATACTCTTGGGCCTGTGAAGGGAGGTCCCCATCACCACATAAAGCCGAAGGAAAGATCCAAAGGAAGATGGACCCGTTGGTGAAGACCAAATGCTGTCACCAATGCCAATGTAATGCTGGTTCTAAGGACCGAGAAGCTCTTCCATTTTTGGAGCTCAAAGCTCCTGCTCTAAGAGGATCCATCATCTCCTCAATGGTGGATCACTTGAGAGATTTGAGTTGGCTTAGGATCACTTGAAAAGGTGCAGCACCCTACAATGGTTAGTGGTGGCCGAAAGGAAATGAATTATGAATTATCATGGCCCATGATTAAGGTGGTAGAAATAATATTATCTTGTTGTGGGGTGGTGGGGTGTATTGAGCATGAGAAATTCATCATTTTATCAAGCCTCCCTATTATTTTACTTTTGATTACCTTCTCTGAAGTTTTCTTTGTTCCAAAAGCCCTCCTTGGATGCGAAGTCTATGGCTTTCCATTTTGTAGGCCTTCATGAAAGGTGAGGTAGATGGCTCTTCCTTTTGCCTCTTGTAACTTTTGCTAGCTGAGGGAGAGAAGTGGGGTTCTACATAATGGATAACCTACAAATTTTAGGGCAAGACACAATAATAGGCTTTCAAAAGTGCTTTTTTGAGTGGTTGCTCTGAAGAAAGTGCTTTTTGAATGGAAGCATAACTTTTGATGAAAAATGCTTGGAAAACTTTCAGTCCAAAGATTGTGTGATAAAAATAAATTGAAGCTTGTTAGAACAGTGAGAAATGCAAGGAAAATTGGAGTTTCATTTGAACCAACAGGAGATCTAATTGATAAATGAAGAAGTTAAAACTGCTTATATAGAATTGGAGCTTTGTTTCATTTAGGAAACAAGAGAAGAGTATTCTTGATTTAGGTTTGCTTGTTTTATGGATTTATGATTTTTTTTCCTGAGATCTAAGAGTCCTCTTACTACCAACAGGAAGACATCTATCATGTGGTTGTGGTTGTGGTTGGTTCTTGCACGTATGAACAGTGTGAAAGAACGGCCAAATGAAAACATCAACCATATTGGCTCTTAGCTAGACAACATTCCAGGCACAAGAAAGGTTAGTATGACCTGGGTTTGAATGCTGCCAAATGAAAACATCACTCTAAAAAGTTTGATCATCTCAATAGATTAGGTGAGGACCAAAAACCTCCTTCCATTATCTTAAAAGAACTTTGATTATTTTTCTTATCAATAACTTCATTATTTTTTTTTTATTTTTTGATGAGCATGCCTACCTCCAAACCTATCAACCTCCTGTCCCCCACTCCTTCAAAGTCTTCTAACAAAAACAAAAAATAAAAACAAAGGGGAAAAACACTAGGTTTAAATTAATGAGATTGATTGAAGAGAAGTACGTCCTACACTTGTGATGCTTTGATTTTGTACATGTGAATGATTTGAGACATATTTACAGTATTGGGCTCTCATTTCATCATTGTAGACACATTGGGCCCAATGCATGCACATCCAATCATGCCCAATGCATGCACTTACGCATGCACAAAAGAGAGAAGAGGGGTCACAGGTCAAGCGCCTTCTATCCATCCAGTTTGACATTGAAATATTTTTTATATATAATTAATATAAAATAATTGGCCATCTTTCGTTCAATTAGTTGTTACCTCTCTCCATCCATAAGAGGCCTAGGGTTCAAATATTGGTGGTGGCATTCCCATAGTATTTTTTCTTAAAAAAAGTAAAGCCTGCTGATGGAATAATATATGAACCTCAAGAGAGATTTTGAGGAGAATTAATATTATAGAAAAGTTTATTTCACTTAAGCTAGTAAAACATGGTTTATTTCACTTAAGCTAGTGTAATAAAAATTATCGTTCAATGCATACATGTTCTGAAAGGCCACAAGCTGGCTTACTAATTCAATTAATGTAATTTGTTAGTGAACCAAAACTACATTAATTGATAGCATAAGAACTTGAGTAAAAAGCACTTTAACTTTTTCTTCTTCATTCAATATGGGGTTATTTTTAGGATATTACAATTTTTTCTCTTTATGATAAAGGTAATACAATCTTTCTTTTTTTATGAAGCAACGTGCTCATCATATGCCACAAGCTAGTCAAGTAACATTTTTTATAAAGGGATGTTCTGATCGCACATTATAAGCTACTTAGAATCTATACTCGGAATTAGAGATGAATTATTGGTGCTAAAAGGATAGCTCCACATTATGATAGGACTTAATCATTCAAGTTAGCCATAATCTATACCCCAAGCAAGAGCCAGATTATTGCTGCTTTACATCTTGATGGAACTCAACCAATATTCTACGAATAAAATTTTTTTCTTCTAGCCATCAACTTCTGTATACTTGAGTTGGCTATGATATTATTTGTAATGCTTAAAGCTTCCATGCTAGTCCAATTATTCTATTAGTGGATCGAAATCATAGGATCCTAAAAACTTAAGTGTAAATTAATTGCTAACAGAAAACTTAAGTTATAAATGCTTTTAACTTTTTTTTCATCTAATATTGAATTATTTTTTAAATATTATAAAGGCACATATATGTCACTTGCGGATCTTACCTCGCTGATAAGAACCCCCAAAAGAGTTGACGCAACCCGGCAAACTATGTACCGAATAAAGAATGATGGATAAGTATAGATGGGCTCATACATCAAAGTATTTATGGCCGAGCAGACCAAGATCTAACTTGTGTACAAATCTAACTTGGAGGAAATATCAGAGGAGGATTGAGAAAAAGAAACATCTCTCTCGTCTCATGCCTATATCTGTAAAGCTAGTTTAAGCGATGTCCAGTTTCCTTAGCAATCATCCATTTGCCTCTTAGATTTGCACTTTACCACTTTGCGAACAATTAGTACCTTACACTGAGTTTTTCCACCGAAGATTCTCTCACTAAAATTATTTAACTGAAGCCCATGATTCAAACATCTTCAAATTGAACTTAAAAACATGCAGTTTTAGGAGCTAGACTCCTCTGTTTACAGTCAAGAAAAAAAAGAAGTTTTAAGAGGAGGCATGTTTCTTTTCTTCTCTGCTTCTCTCCTTTTCGCTTTTCGCTTGCAAAATAAAATTTTCTAGGTACTAGATTTTATATTTTATTTGCTTTGTCTTATAGCTGTCAACATAACTTAATGCAAAGCTAGGATGGCTTCAAGATGCTGAGATTAATGAATACAAAATCTTCCTAACTTGTGACATAGTTCAGTTGGTTGTCAACAAATTTAGGTATTTGTGGCAGCAGTGATATGATGCCCCATTAATTGTACCTTGTGAGCTTGACCTTCCACTCACTTCTACACGAAGTTCTCAATTTTTCACCTTTAGTTGGTCCACCATCCGTGCTCTCCTCCCAAGGATGAGACCATCTCTCCATATGGGTGGCTAAAATCTTGCTGTCTTGCCCACAGGATAAGCCATCCAATCCATCTTCTCCCCTGCATCACTAATTCAAGTAACACAAATCGCACCAAATCTCTGATGTTATTCTGTGAAATATTTTTGTCAGGCAAACAGTTAGACAAAATCTTATACTCAACTCAACTCATCTAAGCCTTTTCTCAACTACATGGCATCGGCTACATCAATATGCTTTCTTTATTTTGCTCTGTTTAGGACTAAATCAACATTCAAATTATAAATAGTTATATTTTTTTAATTATTTTGTTCATATTAGTTTAGGTCTACATTTATCCCTATTTTTACCATAAATTGTTAAAAGATTACTCTTTTTAACTGAAGTATCTAAAAGTTTTCGTTGTATATATTCAAACCAACGTAATTAATTTTCTCTAATTATTATATAGATAATTTGCTCAGAGATACATTTTCAACCTTTTGATCCTGCTGTTGCCTTGGTTTTGCACGTTAGAAAGACCAATTGAATCAACAAAACGTTTTCCAACTCAACATCTATTGTTTTATTAGCTGTAATATACGATAGCCATTGAAACTTTGCAGTAAAAAAAAAAAGTCTCATATAGTAGGCAATTTGGCATCTGGTTCATAGTCTCTCTCTGTTTTTAATTACATAGTTTACTGTATTCTTAATCTAATACACGTATGGGCTCTGGAAACGGGGATTCCAAAATTTTGCTTCCATTTTTATTTTTAAACATTGGCTGAAGTCTAGACTTTTAAATTGAATAGAAAAACAGAAGCCTGAAAGATGCCACTCAAATTTCGTTTGCAGTCTAGTTAAATTTCTAACAATAAAGAATTGAAAATAAGGACAAAGAAAATGCCCCAAAATTTAGTAAAAATTGAATGATGAGTGATGATTAATTAGAAAATAAATAAAATTAATAGATCAGTCGAGCTCAAATCCACCCTGTTCTGGATTTGATTCCGACCAGCAGTCAAAAATTATGAGCACCTATGGATCTTAAATGGAGAACCAAACTCCCATTCAATTTTGAATGCTGAATTTTGGATCGGACCCTGAGCTGAAATTAATCCAAAACTTGGACCCAACTTAACTAAAATTTTACTCAAGCCAGATTAAACAAAGAAAAGATTCAATTTGATCTGAATCAGTCCATGTCTGTAATAACTAGTTGGATCCAAATATTAAAACTTTTCACCAAAGTCCAACAAAATTTGAACAAATCTAAGGTGAGCTTCTCAAGGAGATTAGGGTTTGAAGATCAGCACTAGAAGTCTAGAAAGTCAAAATAATCATAGATAACTCCAATCAACCATCTCCACTGGTGCTCCTTTTGATGGTGACTAAAACTGCCATCTGATCCCAGGGCCAACTTACAATCACCAGAGTGTCAAAACCCCTTGATCCATGAACTTTAAAAGGCAGACAGATCCCTTCCATTGACCAGAAGAAATATAGTTTATAGGCCAAAAATCAGGATGCTGGAATCCAGTGGCCGTTGAAACCTGGAGAGGTTTCAGGGTTTAGTGGAGAGCCGGAGACCACTGCTTATCATTCGACAACCCGGAACTCTGGCACCTTATACTGAAGATTAGACTTGTAACTTGGATCTCTTTTTAGAGCTTCAAGCTTGAATAGGTTTAAAAAATTAAACTCATACTGATGTAGTTAGCCAACCCATGCCCTATGATATCCTGTTAACAAATGGATAGAATGGGAGCAGCGGAGCGGGACTCCGGTTTAGCCTTCCATAAAAGGAAGCCGCTGTATAAGCTATCCCGGCGACAGTGAAGTTGAATAGAATGGAAGACTAGTGGACGGGAAAGTAATGGTCAACTACAGTGATCTCTACAGGAGCACTGGAGGAAGATTGGTAGAAGAGAGGAGCATTGCAAGGTCTAGAATTGGAACAGACGTCAAGCACAGCTGGAAAGGTCATAAAATGCCGAGGTTAATAATACCCTCACACAAGACTCACCTGTTTGTTTCTAATAAAGTTTCTTGCTAGTTTCTTATATTTATTTTTTTGTGGTAACATACGCTGGCTTGCAGTTTTAAGAGTTGTGCTTGCAAAGTTTTAACTGCTTTTGGAGTCTCTTTGGACATTTGGGATGTGTTATTATTTTGGACTTAAGGATGACTCATAAAATGAACAGAAAAGAAGATTCCTATTTTTTATCATAAAAAAAGGGTTTCTACTTCATTATTCGTTAGGTCTCTGTTGAATATTTGTTATATTTATCTATATTTTAGAAACGTATTATTATTGAGGGTGGTAGGCTTCAATGAAGTGGGCATCTTTTTTTCTTCCTACTTTTCTAATTTATTTTTAGAGAAAGCTGGGCTGTTATGTGTCAAGGAAAAGAAGATGCATTCATGCTTACAAGAAAACTCGATGTCTTTATTTATAATTAAAATTTTCTGTTCCATTGATTCATTTTTCATTGGATCACTATGTTACTATGTGAAGCGGCCGTGGCCTGGGAGGCAGGGAAGCCACTGGTGATCGAGGAGGTGGAGGTCGCGATGCCAAAGGCAACGGAGGTCCGCCTGAAGATACTTTACACTTCCCTCTGCCACACTGATATTTACTTCTGGGAAGCTAAGGTATATTTAAACCATGGTCACTGATTGCATGTTTTCCAAATAAATTCTGACTGGATCCTATAATTCACGGTTATTAACTCTACTCATCATATAAGCTGGATTACTAATTGATTTTTTCCTAAAAATAATTTTACAGGGTTAGAAGCCTTTGTTTCCAAAGATCTTTGGCCATAAGGCAGGAGGGTATGATTCCTAATCATCTTTTCAAACTTTAACTTTCCAAATTCTAAAGATGAGGGCAAAGCTTCATTTAAGATAGGTCATAAAGTTTGCTCAAAGAAAGATAAACTTAACTCAACTCATCGAAACCTTTTCCCAACTACATGGGGTCGGCTACATGAATATGCTTCCTTTACTCTGCTCTATTCAGGACTAAGTCAACATTTAAATTATAAATAATTATATCTTTTTAATTATTTCTATTCATGTTAGTTTAGGTCTATCTCTACCTCTATTCTTACCATGGATATTAAAATATTACCTTTTCTAACTGAAGCATCTAAAGGTCTTTGTTGTATATGTCCAAACCATCGCAATCGATTTTCTCTCATTTTATTTTCAATTGGGGTTACTCCTATCATATCTCTTATATGTTTATTTCTAATTCTATCTTTTAAAGTTTTACCATATCCATCTTAACATACGCATATATGTTACACTTAATTTATTCACATGTTTTAGTATTGCCCAACACTCTGTTCCATAATATAGCTAGCCTAATAGCAGCTTTATAGAATTTTCTTTCATTTTAATGGGATGCACTGATCATACAATACTCCTGAAGCACTCCACCACTTAATCCATCCTGCTTTAACTTTATGATTCATATCTTCATCTATTTCACCTTTTTGCTGGATAATTAATCCTAAATACCTAAATTTTTTACTTCTTGGTATATCTTGGCTTACAATCTTCACTATTTTTTATTTGTATTTCTACTTCCACTAAAATTATATTTTATGTATTCAGTTTTAGTTCTACTAATATTAAAACATTTAGATTCTAAAGCCTCTCTTCAAATCTTCAGCATAGCATTTACTTCAGATTTAGCTTCGTCAATCAACACTATATCATCTACAAATAACATACATCATGTGATATCATTTTGAATATGTTTAGTTAATTCATTCATAACTAATATAAAAAGATATGGACTTAAGCCAGATCCTTAATGTAAACACAATAATTAAAAACCCACTAGTTTCTTCTATTATTATTTTAACAATAGTTATTGCTCTATCATACATATTTTTTATCAATTCTATGTACCTTTTTGTAACTTTTTTTTAAAACCCACCATATTATTTCTCTAGGTACTCAATCATATGCTTTCTCTAAATCAATAAAGACCATAACCATATAGAGGCTTTTTTCCTTTTTCTTATATCTCTCCATAAATCTTCTTAATAAATAAATAGCTTTCGTGGTTGATCTTCCAAGCATAAATTCAAATTGATTATTTGACACCAAGTTCAGCTCTTATTCAATTTTCTATTACTCTCTCCCATAATTTTATATATAATTCATCAACTCAATTTCTCTATAATTTGCATAGTTTTAAATATCTTTTTATTTTATATATGGGTATTAATATGCTTTTCTTTGATCATTTGATATTCTTTTAGTTACTATAATCCTATTAAATAAATTGATTAACTATATGACTCTAATTTTTCTATGCCTTTTCAAACCTCAATGGGATCGCATCTGGTCCTAATGCCTTTGTATTTTTATTTTACTCAAAGCCTTTTTAATCTCAAGCATGCTAAATCTATAAAAAAATTTATGTTCATTTGCTACTCGTTATTACATTCTTCTACCCTTAAATTTACTAAATTATTTTTATTTAATAATTTTTTAAAATAAATTTTTTATTATTCTTTTATCTCTTCTTCTTTTACTAAGATTCTTTTATCTTCATCCTTAATACATTTAATATAGTTGAGATCTTTTGTTTTCTTTTCTTTTAGTTTTGCTAGTTTATATATAGTCTTTCCACATTTTTTCGTATCTAGTCTATTATCTATCATGACTAATATAGTTTAATGGTTTAAGTGTTTAGGGTTTAAGGATTTAAGGGTTTTAGGGTTTAAGGGTTTAGGGTTTAGGGTTTAGCGTTTAGGGTTTTATGGTTTAAGGTTTTATGGTTTAGGGTTTAGGGTTTTAGGGTTTTGGGTTTTAGGGTTTTAGGGTTTAGAGTTTTAGGTTTTAGGGTTTAGGGGCTTAGGGGTTAGAGTTTAGGGTTTAGGGTTTAGGGTTTAAGGGTTTAGGGAAGATTAAGGGTTTATGGTTTAAGGGTTTAAGGTTTAAGGGTTTAGGTTTAAGGGTTTAGAGTTTAGGGTTTAGGGTTTAAGGGTTTAAGGGTTTAGGGTTTTAGGATTTTACGGTTTAGGATTTTAGGCTTTAGGGTTTATGGTTTTAGGGTTTAAGGTTTAGGGTTTAGGATTTAGGGTTTTAAGGGATTAGGGTTTTAGGGTTTAGGGTTTTAGTGTTTAGGGTTTTGGGGTTTTAGGGTTTAGGAAGGTGAAAAGGGAAATAGAAGAAAATCAAGACATGTACATGATTTTCAATGAAATTGTGATAGCATGGAAGCATAAGTTCTAGAAATCCATGTAGTCTAGATGTTTAAGAGCATATTGGCTTAAAACACAAATTATTGGATTGGATGAGTTTTGAAGGGATTTTTTTCCCTTGTAATGACCATAAAGAAAACCTACTTTGAGTTGCTAGCTTCCAATATGGCAAAAAGTGCCAATTTTGATGTAAGGACAATGTCGACATGTATCCCTAATCTTTGAAGATGATATTTGTTATCTCAGCACGTATGCTTCTTCCATCAACTACCAACCCTCTCATGCCCTGGAAATCCAAAACAAGCGGATCAATGTGATGCCTCTTCATATCACCTGAATTTTTTGCCCTTCCTGAAACATTGTAGTGAAGAAAATGTACAACCAATCCATGGTTTACTAACAAATCCTACTTCCCCACCCATTAGATCCACTAAAAATTTGCTTATGCTCAAGCCTATCCCAGTTCCACCATATGTCCTTGAAGTAGAACTATGTGCTTGCATAGGCTTTGTTTGGATCTTTGGAGAGAAAGGAAGAGGAGAGTAAAAAGAAGAAAATGGATGGAAGGAAAAGAAAGGATTATTCTTTTTCTCTTGTTTGGAAAGGATGAAAGGAAAAAGAAATGTAATATTAATTATCTTGTTTGGATAGAGAGGGAAGAAAAAAAAGGGAAAGAGACAATTATACCCCTTCAGAATAGGAAATGAACCATGAGAATGGAAGAATGAAGAGTAGAAAATGAAGAGATATTTTGGTCTTCCAAAAAGTTAGGACTTAAACATTTTTTTCTCCCCCTGCTTACCTCCCGATTTGGGGGTTAATAAATTTACCCTTCCTGAGGAAGAAAGAAGGGGAACCAGTTACTTCCATTCCCTTCCTCCTCTTTCTTTCACCTTCCTTCCAAACAAAGTAACTTATGACCTTTCACCTTCTTTTTCTTTTCCTTTCCTCCATTCCCTCCTTCCCCTTCTTTTTCTTTTCCTTTCCTCCATTCCCTCCTTCCCCTCTCCCCCTCCCCTCCATTCCCTTCCATCCAAACAGTCCCTAAAAGGTGTAAAAATATGACTTTGAGCATCTTGAGGTATTCCTATATCAGTGTCTTCAACTGTCACCAACAAGTTGATCGCATCACTAGCTTCTGTTGAAAACTTGAATATCTTGAAATTCTCCCAGCTTTTCCATCTCTCTACTACATTAAATCCGCTCAATATTTGATATGACATGTCTGTGCCATCCTCACAATCTCTTTTGACCATGTTGCCAATATCACATGAGCTCTTCACTTCCTCCACTAGATGCACCGAGACAAATATGTGCCCTTCTTCTGTGAACTGTAAGTTGTATAAATAAATTAATTGTAACTATATATAAAAATAAAGTACAATATATGCTTCAATAGAAGTAGCAAGAAATAAGAACCCTTCCTCCATATTTACCTGAATATACAAACAACATAATCATTGAAGATTGTAAGAAATATTCTTGATTTCAGGTGAGGCAACTGCTATCCCATGTGTTACATAGCCCTTAAAAAGTAATTTTACCACCATCACAAATCCATGTTGAACTGTCTCTGGTGTTTACACATACATTACAGTGGTTATGGGTCGAATGCTTGCAAATCTATGTCCGCCTTCAACCCTACATTCTTTTTGTTAAAAGTTGGATTCCATGACAGTTCACCAGACATGTATGTATGGATGCACACAATACACATGTACAGATATATACATAAACACAAGTATGTATATAGAAGAAAATGAGGAAGATGAAAATTTTAAGATACAACATGTAAAGATGTGGAAGTGATCGTTCAAATAATAAGTGAAAAATACAAAGATTGGGAAGGTCCTAATTTGCAATTTCTAATTCTTTTCTCCTTATTATATATCAACAGTTTGCTCCAAAGAGCCATTTATCTATGAAGAACCTACAAGAGAATCAGCTATTTGTATCTCAAACTTGACATAGGCCAAAAAAACGTTTTTCTTAAGATAGATACTAAGATGAAAGCAATTGATGGGCCAGATTAACCCCACTGAAGGTATGGGTTATGTATGCATCAGCAGTTGATAATAGCTTAGAGGTAAAATATATAAGAGTGGGTCATTGCTTATTACCCTAAATAGAAAAACTTGGCAAATGGGGATCCATAAAATCAATCCTAAATAGTTGGAAAAAGGCTAGATGGTTATGGTTATGCATCATGAAATGATAGAGTAGAAAACAACATATATGTAGGTTATTTAGACACAAAATAATGTTGATTCAGCATTCAGCCTATAATACTGATTCAGCATTTAGCCTATTCCTAGTACTCTTAGTTTAGCTAAATCATCAGAACAAAATGGTTTACTGTATTGGAAACCGATACCATTTTGGTATCAGAACAGTATGATTTAATATGTCTATCATACTAAATCGCCCATGTAGTTGGGAAAAGGCTTAGATGAGTTGAGTTGAGTTGAGTATATCATACCAAACCAATGGCATGCCCATCGGATGGACCAAGAGACCTCAAGCCATGAACCACCCCAAATCAGGATGAACTAGACGGTTCAATTCGAGGTTCAGTTCAGTTCATTTTGGAAGTGTTTGAAGCGGTTTAATTCCCGTATCGAACCATCCCGGTTCTGGACCAGTTTGGGATGGTTCGACATACAATGTCAACAAATTTATAATTTACCTTACAAGTCAGCATATTTATAAAAGACCAGCATGATCATACAACTAATAGCAGCATATTAACACCAGCAACTTTGAAAATTCATATAACATGCAAAAATTGTAAATTTATAAAGCATTCTTTAGCGTCATGACAATAATGCAGCAGTAAAGCAGCCTTCGTATGCAGTGACCACTGCTATACAAGTGTAAAATATATCAATGAAAAGCAAGATGAGATTAAACATGAAGCAAACCTTCACCAAATTCCCAACAAGATTTGTGATGATCAATCTGAACCACCCAGGGTCCCCAATGAGAATCTCTAGAACCCAGTCAGACACATAAACCGCCAACTAATCACATGCAAAATGAAAAAGAATATTTACACCAAATCATATCAAAAGCAATTAAAGGGTACAGAAGCAATTAAAATTTAAGGCTACTTAACCTAGATTTTACCTCTATGCCTTTGCCCTGTGACTTGTCAGAAAATAGAGGCAGCACAATGTCCAGGACATCACGAACATCAAAAGGAACAGCTTCCAGTTCAAGCCTACCAGATTCTATCTTAGCCTGATCAAGGACCTCATTTATTAGAGCTATCAGGGCTTTTCCACTAGCTTGAGCTGTCATTGCAAATTCTTGTTTGGTTGCATCAAGTTCTTTGTCCATCATCATCAGCAGCACACCTAAATCGGCAGAAGCATCTGATTACCGTTTTTTTTTTTTTTTTGGCTTTATATAAATGTAGTTTCTCACATTAACATTGAAGAAGCAATTACATAAGACTAAACGGATATCAAATTCCACAAAATTTCAAAAGAAGCGACATACCTAAGACACCATTCGTTGGAGTTCTGATTTCATGGGAAACTGTTGCTAGAAACTACAATATATGGCAAAAGCACATCAGTTTGAGAATTAGAAAAAAAAAAAATAATCAGAAGTGCACGTTCAAACAACAAAGCACACAATTCATTGGGAAAAATTAAGGATAAAATCACCATGTGATTAGTTAGAATCGCTAAAAATCAGCATGCAATTATCAGCAATATATGGCAAAAGCACATCAGTTTGAGAATTAGAAAAAAAAAATAATCAGAAGTGCACGTTCAAACAACAAAGCACACAATTCATTGGGAAAAATTAAGGATAAAATCACCATGTGATTAGTTAGAATCGCTAAAAATCAGCATGCAATTATCAGCTCATTATTTTCCCTTATGTGCAGATTCCCAGTCTCCAAAAGTAATTCCCAAGCAAACAAAGAGGATTTACAAAGCCACAACTGAGACATACTTCTAGTGCCTAATTTCATTCTCTACTAAGCTTTCACAAAGAAGATTTGTGTGTGCACGTGAGAGAGAGAGAGAGAGAGAGAGAGAGAGAGAGAGAGATCTACATTCATGACTAATAGCAATTGCAACATCTAGCAAAACCTTAAGTTTTTATATTTAAATAATATTGGCACATGTATTTTGCTACAATCAAGTTGGGCCATGATACTCAGTCCTAGTATATTTGGAAAAAAAATCCATCTCTCTCAATTAAAAATAACAATATCCTGGATCATAGTCTGTGGCTTTGTATTCATTGACTCTGAATCATTGTTAATTTTAGGATTGTGGAGAGCATAGGGGAGGGTGTGACTGATCTTGCACCAGGAGACCATGTCCTCCCAGTATTCACTGGTGAATGCAAAGAGTGTGCCCATTGCTTGACAGAGGAGAGCAACATGTGTGACCTCCTGAGGATAAACACTGACAGGGGAGTGATGATAAATGATGGGCAATCCAGATTCTCCATCAATGGAAAACCCATCTATCATTTTGTTGGTACCTCCACTTTCAGCAAGTACACTGTCCTTCACTCTGGCTGTGTTGCTAAGATCAACCCCTTAGCCCCCCTCAATGTAGTATATGTTCTTAGCTGTGGCATTTGAAATATTGTTGTAAATATGAGCAATTTTGATCATTGAAATTGCTATATGTCTTTATCTTTAGGTCTTGGTGCCACTTTAAATGTCGCAAAACCAACAAAAGGTTTTGCTGTTGGTGGGTTAGGAGCTGTTGGCCTTGCTGTGAGTATCATTCATTTTTTCTTCCCTGTGATTGAATTTTCTTCAAGTTTTTTATCCATCCCGATCCTTTTTTCAGTTAAACTAAATCACTTTTAGTTTGTCTAGATAGCTATTTCCTTCAATTGTTGCTTCCCAACACATTTGTCTTGGATATAAAATACATAGTTCTCTCTTTACGACTCCAACTTGTTAATATCTAATTCGAATCCCTCCATTACATATAGGCTGCTGAAGGAGCTAGAATTGCAGGTGCTTCAAGGATTATTGGTGTTGACTTGAACTTGAGGAGATTTCAGGAAGGCGAAATGATTCCTATTCTCGATCCTAGAATCCTTCTCACTCTGCAATCTATTTTTAGCTCCAATTTCATTTCTTTTAATTGAGATGATCTCATATTTTTGTATTTTCCTCCAAATTATGGATTCCTCTGCTAATACACCAATGGTGCTGTGGTTTCTAACTGATTGTCCTTGAATTGGTTTTCTATTAACTGCAGCCAAGAAATTTGGTGTCAATTGAGTATGTAAATCCTAAAGACTACAACAAGCCAGTTCAAGAGGTTAGATATCACTAGTAGCCTCTACTCCTCTCCTTTTGATAACATTACTAGCTAATTGAAGAGATAATAGATTTCGTAAGCCATTGCCTCACTTCAATATTTGTTGAATGTTATCAGGTGATAGCTGAAATGACCAATGGAGTTGACCGAAGTGTTATGGATGGAGCTTAATTTCATCAAGAGGGAGTTTGAATTCGAATTTTGAATTCGATTTGGCCAACTAAGGAAGCTGATTTTGGGAAGGATTTGTTGCAACTTCCAAATATGATCTTGAAGATTTTCAAGGCAGCAAATCAGTCCATGGTTGCCAAAAGTGTGGAGCCAGTTTTGGAAATCAGTCCATGGTTGCCAAAAGTGTGGAGCCAGTTTTGGGATGGGATTAGATTGGAGGAGAGTCTTCGATCCTTTGTGTGTCTTCTTCAACCGGTGAAGTAGAGCAAAAAAAAAAGAGAATAGGAGGCTATGTGAGGACATCCTCCGTGTACTGTAGCTCTTGATTCAACTCTCTGGATCATAAGAGTTTTTAAGAGAGAGTGTTTTGAGGGCTTGTACCTGATTCAACTCTTAGTGAAGCCTTGCAGATCCTGTGCCGCCGTGGATATAGCCTAGTTTGGGTGAACCACGTAAAATCCTCGTCTCTCGTTGTTTTTTTTTGGATTTTGGTTCCTATTATTATTCTGTGTTTTTGTTGATTTTATCGCAACTATGTGCTTGGCCGTACTAATAACGATCTTATTAGAGGAATATTTGTTGTATTCCCTATCAAATTGGTTTCAGAGCTTGGTTTTCTTTATATTATTACGGTCGAACAAATCAATAAGAGATGACAGAAGATAAGATCAAAATCGAGAAATTCAATGGTCACAATTTCGGATGGTGAAGGATGCAAATTGAGGACTACCTATATCAGAAGGATCTTTACCTTCCATTAGAGGGAAAGAAGCCAGATTCAATGAGCGACTCAGATTGGATGATTCTGGATAGGAAAGCCCTGGCCACGATTAGATTGTCGTTGATACATCAAGTAGCATATAATATTGCAAAGAAAAAGACCACCGTGGATATGATGACCGCTTTAACAAAGCTGTATGAAATACCTTCCACCTCAAACAAGATATTTCTCATGAAAAAGCTCTACATTTTGAAGATGACTAAGAATAGTTCAGTGACGGCGCATCTGAACGAGTTCAACACGATGATTAATCGATTGGAGTCGGTCTCTGTTGCTTTTGATGATTTATTCAGGGCTCTTCTTTTCTTATGTTCCTTGCCAGAGAGTTGGGACAATCTTGTGATGATAGTCAGCAACTCGGTATCAGGTAACCTTACATTCAATGATGCAGTTAGTTGTATATTGAATGATGAGATGAAAAGAAAGGCTGTGGGTGGGACTTCTACAAGTGCTGCACTCATGGTGGATACCAGAGGAAGATCACAGGAGAGAAAGAAGTCAGAGAAAGGCCGGTCCAAGAGCAGAGGAAAGTCCAAAGGAAGATTTTCCATGAAGTGTTGGAACTGCAGGAAGAAAGGTCACATTAGTAAGGATTATTGGGGTAAGAAGAAGGAAAAAGGTGCAGAGAGCAAGATAGAAGGTCAGGAAGCAAATGTTGTGAGTACTATTGAGCGTAATTTTGAGGATGTGTGCCTGTCAGCCGGCGATGAGGCGAACTCAGATCTGTGGTTTGTAGACTCAGGGGCTTCTTACCATTGCAGCTCAAAGAGACACCTATTTTCGAATTTTGTCCAATGAGATTTTGGTCATGTCATAATTGGCAATGGACAACAGTGTAGAATTATGGGTAAAGGAACAATTGTACTGAAGCCAGTGACATGCAGAGAATTGAGACTTGCACAAGCTAGATACATCCCAGAGTTAAAGAAAAACCTAATTTCTACCAGCCAGCTTGATGTTGAGGGTTATGTATCCATTTTTGGTGATTCTCAATGGAAGATTATTAAAGGGTCTATGGTTGTTGTCAAAGGGAAGCGGACAGGCACTCTTTACTTTTTAGCAGACAGTGAGAGTTCAGTTTTAGTGGCAGCAGGAGGCACAGGTACAGTGACTACATTATGGCATAGGAGGCTTGGTCATCTTAGTAAGAAGAACTTGAATATTCTACACATGAGAGAGCTTCTACCTGGGCTAAAGAAGGTGAATCTAGAGTTTTGTGAAGAGTGTATCTATGGTAAGCAGAAAGCAGTAAATTTTCAGTTAGCAAGAACTAAAAAGAAGATTGAAAGGCTAGAGTTGGTCCATTCAGATGTCTGGGGTCCAGCACCAGTGGCATCATATGCGGGCAATAAGTACTTTGTCACGTTTATAGATGATTTCAGGAGGAAAGTCTGGATGTTTTCTATGAAGGAAAAGTTTGGGGTCTTTGGCATCTTCAAGAGATGGAGAGTCATGTGTGAAAGCCAGACTGGAGCAAGTCTCAAGTGTCTCAAGATAGATAACGGTAGTGAATACTGTAGCAGAGAGTTTGATATCTATTGCGCAGAGCATGGAATCAGAAGGATCAAGACCGTCCCAGGGACACCAGAGTAGAATGGTGTGGCAGAAAGAATGAACATGACCATTCTTGAGAGAGAGAGGAGTATGAGGTTTGACTCAGGTCTACCTACATATTTTTGGGCGGCAGCAGTGGACACCGCAGTGTATTTGATCAACAGGAGTCCATCCAGTGCATTGGATGGTGGGATTTCAGAGGAGGTTTGGACAGAAAAATAGGTAAAACTTTCTTTTTTAAAAGTATTTGGCTGCATTGCTTATTCTCTGATTGAGAAAGAGAAGAGTAAGTTATACTCCAAGTCTACAAAGTGTATTTTCATTGGATACGGTGGCGATGAGTATGGCTACAAGCTCTGGGATTTCTAGAACAATAAGATCATTCGAAGTAGGAATGTGGTATTTGATGAAGAGCATACTTACAAAGATAGGAATGATGCAGTGGAAGAAAAGAAACAGGAGTTTATAGAACTCGATCCTGTCAGAGATGAAGAAATTCCCCGAGTGCAAACTGAAGATGGAAACTCCGAGGATGTGAAGGAGGAAGATGTGGTTGGAACAGACAGCCACATGCATACATCGGTACCTCAGCCGGTGTCCCCACAGTTGAGGAGGACCACGAGGGTTACCAGGCGATCACAAAGGTATTCTGCTAATGATTATGTTTTGTACACAGATTCTGGAGAGCCAGAATGTTTTGTTGAAGCCATGCAGGATGAAGCTAAGGTCAAGTGGGAGTTGGCTATGAAAGAGAAGATGGACTCTTTAAAGCAAAACAAGACTTGGGATCTCGTGAAGTTTCCCAATGACAAGAAAACTCTGTTCAACAAATGGGTGTACAAGATGAAGAATGAGGTCGATGGTACCAAGAGATACACGGCAAGGTTAGTTGTCAAGGGGTATGCACAGAAAGAGAGAATTGACTTCCAGGAGATTTTTTCCTCAGTAGTCAAGATGACATCCATCAGGGTGATTCTGAGTATGGTAGCAGTGGAGGATCTTCATCTAGAGCAGCTAGATGTGAAGACAACATTTCTTCATGGAGATTTGGAGGAGCTGTACATGCACCAGCCAGAAGGTTTTCAGGTCAGGGAAAGGATGATATGGTCTGCAGATTGAAGAAAAGTTTGTATGATCTGAAGCAGGCTCCGCGGTAATTGTACCTCAAGTTTGATAGTTTCATGCTAGAGAAAGGCTTCACCAGATACCAGTCAGATCATTGTATGTACTTTCAGAGGTATGTTATAAATGAGTTCATTATTTTATCCTTGTATGTGGACGATATGCTTGTAGCAGGTTCCAGTATGAGGAAGATAGAAGAGCTTAAGAAACTAATGGCAAAGAAGTTTTCAATGAAGGATTTGGGAGAGGCGAAGCGGATTCTTGGCATGAGGATCAATAGAGATAGGAAGCAACAAAAGCTGTGGCTATCTCAGGAGGACTATGTAGAAAAGGTACTGAAAAGGTTCAATATGGAGAATGCAAAGGCAGTGTCAACATCTTTGGCATCACACTTCAAGCTCAGCAAGCAGTTGTGTCCAACAACACAGAAGGCAAGGGATAAGATGATTAAAATTCCATATGCTTCAGCCGTGGAAAGTCTAATGTATGCAATGGTTTGCATAAGACCGGATATCGCACAAGCAGTGGGAATAGTCAGCAGGTACATGCAGAATCCAGGCAAGGAGCACTAGAATGCAGTGAAGTGGATCTTGAGATATCTCAGGGGTACGTCAACTTATAGTTTGTGCTATGGAGGTGATAGTCTTCAAGTACAGAGATTTGTAGATGTAGATCACTCTGGTGATAGAGACAGTGGGAGGAGCACCACTGGTTATGTTTTTACTGTCGGTGATACAGCAGTGAGCTGGGTATTTCAGTTGCAGAAGATAGTGGCATTGTCAACTATAGAAGCTGAGTATGTGGAGATCACTGAAGCTAGTAAAGAGATGATCTGGTTATAGAGGTTGATGGAGGAGCTCGGCAGGGAGCACGAGTGTAATACATTATGGAGCGACAGTTAGAGCGCAGTTCACTCGGCAAGGAATCCAGCATTTCATGCAAGAATCAAGCACATTCAGCTTAAGTATCATTTCATACGCAGTGCGTTGGATGAGGAGCAGTTGAAGCTGGAGAAAATTGATGGAGCTAAGAATCTTGCAGATATGTTCACCAAGGTTGTGAGCAGAGACAAGTTGAGTCTCTGTTGCAACTTGGTGAAGCTTCCAAGAGATAGATCAGGAGAGCGTGGCACAAAGAAAGAAGGTAGATCTAAGATTGATGTCATTAATATCCAAGTGGGAGATTGTTATGGATGGAGCTTAATTTCATCAAGAGGGAGTTTGAATTCGAATTTTGAATTCGATTTAGCCAACTAAGGAAACTGATTTTGGGAAGGATTTGTTGCAACTTTCAAATCTGATCTTGAAGATTTTTAAGGCAGCAAATCAGTCCATGGTTGCCAAAAGTGTGGAGCCAGTTTTGGAAATCAGTCCATGATTGCCAAAAGTGTGGAGCCAGTTTTGGGATGGGATTAGATTGGAGGAGAGTCTTTGATCCTTTTGTGTGTCTTCTTCAACCGGTGAAGTAGAGCGAAAAAAAGAGTTTCTGAGAGAGAGTGTTTTGAGGGCTTGTACCTGATTCAACTCTTAATGAAGCCTTACAGATCTTGTGCCGCCGTGGACGTAGCCCAGTTTGGGTGAACCACGAAAAATCCTCGTCTCTCGCTGTTTTCTTTTGGATTTTGGTTCCTATTATTATTCTGTATTTTGTTGATTTTATTGTAACTGCGTGCTTAGCCGTACTAATAACGATCTTATTAGAGCAATATTTGTTGTATTCTGATATCACGAAGTATTTTTGTTGATTTTATTGCAACTGCGTGCACTGGAAATATTGGTGCCATGATATTTGCTTTCAAATGCATTCATGATGTATTTCTTCTCATTCTTGACATCCTTGGAATTCAAAAACTTCTCATTGAATATATTGTTTTTGCTTTAAGCTCGCATGTGATTCATTTTTAACACTAGTGATAAAATCTCAGGATTGGGGTGTTGCTGTACTGGTTGGTGTACCTCACAAAGATGCTGCGTTTAAGACCCATCCTATGAATGTCTTGAATGAAAGGACCCTCAATAAAACTTTCTTTGGAAACTAGAAACCACGTTCTGATCTTCGTGGAGTCGTAGAGATGTACATGGAGAAGGTGAGGAAATGATCTCTAAGAACTCTAGTCCTCAAGCAGTGTAAGATTGTAGAATTTATTTAACCGGGAATTACTTTTTCTTATGGATTTATATTATCGGAACACCGAATCATGGTTCAATGGTGGTTAAATGGTACAGGAGCTAGAACTGTAGAAATTCATAACCCATGAAGTACCCTTCTATGAGATCAACAAGGCATTTGACTACATGCTTCAAGGGGACAGCCTCCGTTGCATCATTCGGATGGATGGTTAGAGCTAATCCAAGATGTTGTGAGCAATTGCTTGGAACTATTGGTGTTTGTGAATGAAGAAACTGTCTTGTCGAATGGAGATTTTGGTGTTCTTTGTGGTAATTTTCTTCTCGTTTGTAGCTTGTCCTTTCCCTCAAGTTTCAGCTTTGTGTCAGATTGGTGGCTTTTGTAAAAATTTCTTGTTCTATCTGTATGAGAGGATTGTTACCAATTGGTTTGCTTTCTAGTTTCTCAAAATTTATTACTTCTTTTCCTCCTCTATTCAGCATCCTACTAAGGTTTGGGGTACAAGGTGTTCCTCTATAAGGCTCATGACTTGTAATATGCAATGAAGCTTCAATATATAAGTAAAAATATTATATAAAATTCAACGTTTACAGCAGAAGGGCACATAGCAAACTTGAGTTTCGCTTGATACAAAAACCACCGTTATAATTCTTGCGAGTGTTATGCACAGCGAGAGCAGGAGAGGTGGTTGCAGCTGGCAAAAAGAATTCTATCCATCCTCTCGCAAAAACCTTGATCCATGATGTGAAAGGCTCGAGAGTTCAAACCAAATATTTGAACCATGAAAACGTTAAACAGAGGGATGAACCCGTGGTGGCCTGGGCCTCTTTAGTTGCAGAAAATGTTTCCACCTTTCATCCCTCAGTTCCTCCTCCATTTCTAGTTTTCTTTTCTATTGACAAACTAGGAAGCAGTTCATGAATTAAAAATAAACAAATAATTTTCACTTAAAAATTTTAAAAAGATGGATTGCAAAGAATCGTCGATAACGAAGGTATGATGGCAAAAAATAGAAAAAAGTAGCAATGATGGTAAGTGGTATAAGTATGGCGATGGTGATGGTAGATGATGTAGAAATCTAGATTGTAGTAGTGGATATGACGGTTACAGTGTACTAATAGTAGTTGATGGTAGATGTATGGATATGGTGTTAATAGTGAGTGATGGATGGTAGGCGTAATGTGATGGTTATGATGGTAGGCGATAAAGGTTGTAGTAGTAATAGGCGTTTTATGGTGGAGGAATGGTGGTGATATGATGATGGGGGAGGATAATAAAAGGGATGGGGAGTGGAGACATGTTTAAAACGAATGCTAACATGACTCAACTTAATCCCATTTCGAAGCCAAATGCTTTGGATTGAAATTGGATTATATTTGATTTTGGAAAGACTTAAATAATCTAACGGGTGTAAAATTCTTTCCATGAATCTAATCCACTTAAATATAAAATCATGATCCAAATATAAATTTGATCGGATCGAAGCATCATTTGTTTCCATCCAACATTTTATAGCAGTTTTACTTCTATATACATACATATATACATACATACATATATGTATATATATGTATATACATATATACATACATACATATATGTATATATATGTATATACATATATACATACATACATATATGTATATATATGTATATACATATATACATACATACATATATGTATATATATGTATATACATATATACATACATACATATATGTATATATATGTATATACATATATACATACATACATATATGTATATATATGTATATACATATATA